>CAUYQU010022158.1:0-60722 GCA_963574635.1 Cheracebus regulus | reverse complement strand
GATTACAGGTGCTCACCACCACGCAGGGCTACTTTTTGTATTTTCAGTGGACAGGTTTTGCCATGTTGGCCAGGCTGCTCTCAAACTCCTGACCTCAAGTGATCTACCCACCTCAGCCTCCCAAAGTGCTGGGATTACAGGTGTGAGCCGCCTCAACAGGCCAGCAGTGGTTGTTTTAATAGCCTCTAACCGTGTCCTCTGCTAAGACCATCCCAGAGGATGGACAGGACATGTGGAGGGCACAGTGGGTCCTCCTCCTCCCTGGACCTGACAGTTCACCTGAATGGTGAAGTGAGGATCTCCCCCTCAGGCAAGGGGGTGTGGGAAAGGCAGAGGAGGCAGCCTGTGCAAAGGCGGAGGCTGGAAGCTCAGGGCCTTAAGTGGAGAGAAGCTCTGTGCCTTAAGTGGGCAAGATCGGCTCCAGGTTTCTTTTCTCTTACTCTGTGCTCCCCACTTCCACTGGCTTTGGTTCAGCCCTGCCCAGCGGGGCTGGGTTTCCACGCAGCCAGCCCACTTCTCTCCTCTAGAGTCCAAAAGGTCAGCTCATTCAGATGCAGACTTTGATCACCCAACATCTTGGTTGCCTGACCCCCGGTATTCATCTGGGTTTGGGAGTGGCCAGTGCTTTCTTACTGCATTAGGGACAAAGGAGGTGGGTAAGTTTTTCCACGGGCATGAAAATTGGGAAGACGATGATGATGATGACTGGGTTTGTATTAATAAAGTAAAACTGTTCTATGAAATAAGTCAAGGTGGGGTGTTGGGAAGAACACAGTAGAAGTGAATGGAGGATCTAGATTTCATCCCGATCCTAGGAGTCATTCTCATTTCCTCATCTGAAAAATGGGCCTTGGTCTGGACGCACTCCCAGGCCCGCTCCTTCTGACATGCTGAGGGTCCGTAAAGGGACCCTGGACTTATGCTGTGCAGTTGATCCTCTTTAGGAGCCCTAGAGCTGTGTTTGAACCTAGGCTTGCCATTGACTGTGTGACCCCAGGTGATTCTCTTCCCTTCTCTGAGCTTCTGTCTCCTCCCAGTGTTAGTCTGAGGATTGTGATCAGGTGGTGAATTATCACCACCTGCGGGAGCATTCTCTCGGGGGAGAGTTAGCGCCGGGCCTGGTGGGAGAAGTCTGGAAGCCCAGGCCTGAGGGGCCAGTGCCTGGAGCCAGGGAGCGTGCCCTTTCTCAGCTGGGTGGTACCACCCAGGTTTCTTAGCGTCTGTGCCCCGAGGCTTTAACATCTGGGGCTTGCTGAGGCTGGAGGGACTGCCTTTCCCAGGGTCAGCCAGTTCCTAGAGAAGGTAAGCACCCTACCCACAAGTGCACTCTTCCGACGCACACACCCAACTTAACCCCTCCTCTATCGGGCTGCCACACTCTGGGCCATTGTCCACCTGCCCTAATCACCCACAAGGCTCACGCTGGGTGCCAGCGGAACACAACTCAGGGGAGACACACTCCGATATTCAGTCCTCAAATATTCTAGAATAGTTTCTGGGCATAAAATAAGTTGGGGATGAAGGTGATCATTTACAGTTAAGGTGAACACATGTGCCACAGACATACGACAAGATACAGACACCATGATTTTCAAGCTGTTTTCTTTCTCTTCATTTAACAAGTGCTCCTTACACGTTCAGTGCTTGTAAGATGCGTCAGGTGCTCAGGGCTGTGATTCTCGTCTGTGCATTGTGTCCTCAGGAGCTCCTCATTTAGAAGTAGGAGGTAGGTGTGAATGTAATAAAAGGTTTTTTGTGGTTTTTTTAAAAAGTGGTTTAAAAAGCCCAAGGCCCCACTGAAGGGGTCAGGAAGAGTGTCCTGGAGGAGTTGGGGTTTGACCGGTGGGCATCGAAGGTGAGGATGGGGACAGACGGTGACATCAGACCAAGCTTGGGCATAGTGGTCAGTGGAGCCCAAGTTCTTCCTTCGTTCCACCAAATACAAGGACTCCTGCTGAACAAAACTACACCTGCCCACCCTCTGTGAGCTTGGGAATTCATGGGACTTCCTCACATGTGTGAAATGAGAGTGGAGCACTTACCTCAGCATGTTGTCGTGAGAATGAGCCAAGATGATGCATGTGACGAAGGTGGAACACTGGGACCACTGGACAAATGTCACTCCTCCATTTGTTCATTCATTCATTCAGAAGGTGGTTTGGGGCCTCTCCTTTGTGCCAGGCCCTGTTTGTTTCAAAGCAGTGAACAGAACAGACAAAAAGCCCTCCCATGCAAGCTTACATTCTAGAAATAAATAAGGTATCTAGTGAGTTAGACAAGTGTGATAAAGACAAATAAAGCAGGCAGTGCAGAGAATGGGGGCTCCTTATAGAGTAACTGATGTTTTATTGCTTATTGTTTAGTTTGGGTGGCAAACCGGATCCATGAAGAGAGGGAGAGGCATAGGAAGATGTTTTGTGCATAGATTGGGTCTAGGGGCATCAAGAATGGCTTTTGAGCAAGGGTGTGATTTGGGCTTTGCTTAAAGACAGTGGCATGGCTGCACCTGGTACCCGGATTGGAAGGAGTGCAGCCAGGCAAGAGGGAGCAGCCTGGCAGTGAGAAAGGGCACAGTGGGCTCCAGGCAGCCGAGGACAAGGTGTCAGACCTGGGCAGCTGGGCACCAAAGCAGGGGTAGAATCCACCTTGCCTGCCGGTTTCTTAGCCTGGGCTGGGAGAAGTGAGGCCAGGGGTGAGACCAGAGGCCTGAAGGGGGCAAAGAGAGCTGCGTCCTCCCAGCTGATTCCCTACCTGGAGCCTAGGAGGACGGGAGGGGGCAGGAAGGCCGATGTACCCAAGATGGCAAGACCTGGAGGAAGGTTCACGGCTCCCTGTCCCATTGAAGACAAGACAGTGGGTAGCAGAGAGTCCGAGCACCCTTCAGAGTTCACCCAAATCAACGGCGACGTTAATTGCTGCACTCGTGTGGCTGCTTCCGTAGACCACTCAGGTCCCAGAACACAGTGGCCCCAATGACCTGCCCTTCCCCAGTTCCCGGGAAGCTGGGGTCAGACAGCAGAGGTGCTTTTATGCGGATGGTACTCTTCGAGGAGATGTGTTTGGAGTAGCTGAACATCTCCGAAAAGTGCCAAGAGCCTGCTATGTGCACAAAAATGTCTGCCCACCCTTTCGACACTTTCCGGGTGAACGCGGGGCATGTTTACCCAGGAGTCCTCAGAAGAGCCTGTGCGCTGCCGGCGTTCGGGAGCAACTGGAGAACCCGTGTTTAGCAAAGTGGAGAAGGGAAGGAGAGGGGAAAGGAAGGCACTTGTGGGAAATGTAAATTACAGCAATGTAAATAAAGAGCTTCCCAGTAAACGCATAAATAAAAAGCAGGCGGCAGTCCCCTGGGAATAGTAATCAGGCTCAGCCTGCTTCTGCCTCCCGGAGTCTGAGCTGTGCAGCAGGATGCCTCCGGAAGCCTCTCATCTAGCTCTCCTAAGGCAGAAGCTCCCCAGCCCGGGACAGCTGGGATGTCATCCACGGCCTCCTGTGGGGCATCCAGCAGGGGGCACCGGTGAGAAGTGGGGTGGGAGAGGAACCCTGAGTCAGGCCCCAAGGGCTGCACAGACCCTGAAGCGGGGGAGAGGCCTTCAGACAGGCTTCCTGTTGTTGCTACTTGAAGTTCATTTGCCTGGAACACAGTGTGTGGAGGGGTGAATGAAGGAGGTCAGGTGTCACCAGTAGGTTGTGTGACCAGAACTGTGACCCAGGGTCCCCAAGCCAGGGCTTCTTCCCCCCACCCGGCCAGCCCATGGCTTCCCTTCCTGTGCAGTGGACTCCAGGCCCCCTATGCTGCCTCTACCTGGGGAGGTCACTGTAAGGCTGTGCAGGTCATTCTGGAAAGCCCCATGTGCGCTTTGCAAGCAAAGACCTAGGTGAATCGAAGAGGCTGCGTCCATGCAGTGGCCCTGAGCACTGAGTGTGTTGTTTGTTAGACAGAGCTGTCCTGGGAGGTGGATTGGGGGCAGTGTCCAGACTCCCCAGAGGGGCTGCTGTCCTGTTAGGTGAGGCATGTGGAACCCCATGCTGCTTCCTGCAGGACTGAGGGAGGCCTGCAGCTCTCCTAGACACAAGAGCCTCCTCAAAGACAACCCATGACCTGCCTCTCGGCAGGCTCCTCTGAGCTCTCATGGCCCCGACCTTGGGCTCTGGCCTTGGCCTACTTACTCCAGTATTAGCAAGAATCCTGCTGGGTCAGGATTTTAGTGACAATCCCCCATCCTTGCTATCTGATCAGATGCCTCCTCACCCACCCTAGGGACCTTATTGCCTTGGTCTGCCTGCAGCCAGAGCCCCCTAGCTTCCATGTTTCCTCTTAGTGATGCCCCTCCAGCCACCCCACGCGGCTTCTGGGCTGTGAACTTCTACGTGTCTTTGTTGTCATCAGAGTTGAGCCCAATCTCTTTCACTTCCTGGAAAACCCCAGGGTGGTATTCCCTATACCTGGGTGGCAGTCCCCCTGAGTAAAGTCACCCTTACCACTTTAATAAGTGTCAGGAATACTTTCTCTTAAATACCTCCCCCCATAAACATCCAAGCACTCCTCTGGATGTGGCCATCTGCTTGTCCACAGCCCCTCTGGCTGCGCTTTGACATTGCCCTTCCGCAGAGAAGATGGAACTGGCCCAAGCCTAGGCCTCCACCAGCCCATAGGGCCTTTGTGTGAATTAGAAAAGGGCCTCTTCCTTGGGTGGCTCACCGTCATGTGACCTGGACACCTGTATGAGGGGGGCTGGCCCTCCTCCTCAGGTGAGCTCCCAGGGCCCAGTGAGCACCACCCTGGCAGCTCCTACAATGTAAATAGCACCCCTCCCCAGGACGTTGCATACTTGGGCGCTGCGCAACTTGAACACCAGTGCATGGATGGATTTCTTGTCCAGGGCATACAGTCTGTGAGCCAGCCTTCAGGCCTTGTGGCATCTAGTGGTCATCAGAGGAGGGTTAGTAGTTAGGACAAACTACTGTGTGCTCTCTCCATTCACCTCCGGTCCTGCTCAGCACTCACTGCCCAGATGTGGCTTGCTTTGGAGCAATGACCATGTCCAGAAGAGGGAGGGGGATATGGCTCCCCTTGCATGCGATCCTCTCAAGTCGATAACTTCATTTACCACCCACAGTGACACCTACCAGCAGGCACGACAGTCTGCATTCTTGGAATTTGCACCCTTTGATTCCCTACCAAACTTTCCCACCGTATTTTATTTTGCACAAAACAGTGCTGTCACATAGTGTGAGAGGAAATTCAAAGAAGGGAAAGCACCCACTCCAGCTCTGTCTTTGTGGCGCACGGGTTCAGCATCTCCCCATGTTCTCTCCAGGAAGCATGTCTGCACATGGCTGAAAACTCCGTGTATACATGTTAAAATCATTACATTCTAGAGGCGGAGAAAACTAGGTAACATCTCCCCCACTCCTCCGTGCTTAGGTGGCATGGGGGAATGTCTGTTGGAGAGAAGGAAAGGCACAAAGTGAAGTTGTGTGAACTGGGGGATGTTTTTATTTTTATCCACAAGGCAGCACAAGTGAATCTTGGTCCCTGTGGGAATTCTCAGGAACAGAGGCTAGAAACAGACTTGATCAATGAAAGCTGGTTCCAGAGAACAAGCCATTGATAAATTCCAGCACTGCCAATCAGAGCTCATTTGTTTCTGGGAGCCAGAGTCAGGAAGTGGGTGGAGGAGGGGCAGTGCCTGCTGGGAGCAGGTGACCAATACCTGCAAAGACACCGCCCTCCTCCTGCCATGAATCATTCATTGCCTCCTCTGTCTGGGAATGAGGAGGAGATTCAGCTCCCTGGGAGCCAGCTTGCTTTCTAATTAGAGCCGGGAGGACCTGGGATTGACCTGCTGTGATTGATGGGTTTTCCGGCTGGCAGGGGGGGTCGGGCCCCTCACGGGAGAGGGTTAAGTGTGCTGGGCCAGAGACCTCGGGGTTGCTTAACACAGAGACTTTCGAGACATTGGAAATAAAACAAGCCCCATGCCCCGAGTCCTGGCCTCCTCTGAGGCCTGAAAGAGGAAGTGATTCCACCAGGATGGCACAGGGCAACCCAGTAGCGGATCCCGGGCTGCTGCTTTTGTGCAGTGCCTCTGGGGACTCAGAGGCCTGCGGTCCCTTGGGAGGCATTGGTTCCACTGTGGGTGCACAGTGTGGTACGTGAAGTATGAGCTGGCCTTCAGCCCCTCACGCCTAGGCTGGGCCCCGCTCTCTGGCACCCCTGACTGAGCCCCTCAGTGTGGTGACCAAGCATCCCGGAGGTGCAGCACAGGCTGGGGCTTCAGCAATGCAGGTGCCTGCTGGCACGAGACAGCCCAGAAGGCTTTCTGCAGGTGGCCGGGAAGCCTAGGAGAGTTTAGCCCATGCGAGGCGTGCGGGAGTGGGAGGAGGGCGGGCAGCAGAGGAATCGTGAGGGCCCTCCAGAGGTCCCCAAGCGTTCCTGGAGTGGGCTGCTCTGGGGTCACTCCCAGTGGGCAAGGCCATTCTGACTGGAAACAGGGGTCAGGGTGGGGGTAGGGAAGAGAGAAGAGGACACCAGCTTTAACTCAGGGTGGGGGTTATGGGGAGAGAAAACCAGAGGGAGAGAGAACTGGGCTCTGGGCTCCCCCATCAGCCAGATACCCAGAGGCTCACATCCAGGAACAGGGCTGAAGGAGCTGCCCCTGCCCTCAGCACACCCGTCCGTCCCTTCACCAACTCCCCCATTCAACAAAGCCTTACCTGCATGCCAGCCAGTGTCAGTCCTGGAGACTCCACAGTGACCAAGACATACAAGCTTCCTATCTTCGAGTTTGCATTTTCACGGGGAAGGTCATAAACAGACAAGAGACATTTTCATTTCAGATAAGTGCTCTGGGAAACAAGAGCTGAGGGACAGAGAGTGCCTTATGGGGATGGGGGTGTTGTTTTAAATTCGGGAGTCAGGGGAGGCCCCTCTGAGCTGCTGTCCTTGAGCAGAGACCTCGGAGATGGGAAGGAGCGCATCAGATCCAAGAAGCCTTCCAGGCAGGCCACTGTGCGCACAGCTCCCTGAGGTGGGCGCCTGCTTAGAGAGTGGGAGGAGCAGCAGCCAAGCCAGTTTGGTTGGAGCAGAGCGGGCGAGGGGTCTGGGGAAGGGACAGAGAGGCAGGCGGTGGAAAGAATGTTGAGTGTTATGCTTACGTGTAAGACTAAGCTGTTGGGGGAGGAAGCTTAGAGGACGGGTCAGTAGGTGCAGCAAACCACCATGGCACATGTATGTTTATGTAACAAACCTGCACGTTCTGCACATGTATCCCATTTGTTTGTTTGTTTGTTTTAGAAAAAAGTAATAAAAAAAGACTAAGCTATCGGAGGGCTGTCAGCACTGGAGGGCTGCAGTCTTATTTTAGCCTCAAATCCTTCATGCTGGCTGCTGTGTAGGGTGGCGGCAGTGGGGAAAGCTGCAGGTGAGTGGAGTCAGGGGATGAGAAGGGAGAGGTTGGGGGCGCAGACATACATTCTGCAGGTGGGGCAAGAAGAATCAGGCGTGGGGCGTGAGGGAAAGAGGAGCCAAAGGTTTGCCTTTGTTTTTTTTGGCTTGAGCAACTGGATAATATGATGGTGTCCTTTACTCCGCTGGGGAAGTTTGAAGGAAGAACAGGCCTGGAGGGAAAGTTCGGTTTTGAATTTGGAAAGGTGGAGATGCATCCTCCGTGTCTGGATGATGTTAAAAGCCATGGTTGGGAGGAGAGCACGGAGGGGAGAAGGGAGAGGCGGGCACCTGCAGAGGGCTGAGTTTGCCACACCTGGAGCACAGGAGGTGGGGAAGCCAGCGGGGTGATGAGGGGACAGTGAGCTGGAAGCAAACCAGGAAGAAGGCGTGTCTGGAAGCCAAGGGAAGAAAGGAGTCCAGCAGATGCGGTGATCCACTGAATTAAATGCTCAGCAAGGCCAAGGGAGGGGAGTGCTGGGAGCTGGACCTCAGACTTGGGAGGACTAAGGGCTTTCATGACTTTTGGCAAGAATGAATTTGGTAGGAGGTGTGGGCAGAAACTCAGCTGGAGAGACTGGCAGGGGCTGCTGGTGAATACTGGTGTTTCTTTGAGATGTTCTGCCCCGAGGAGAAGCAGAGAAATAAGGGCCATAGCTGGAGGGGATATGAGGTGAGAGGATGTTTTCAGTTTTGAAATATCTGGGCTGCTATTCTGAGGATGACGGTGACCAGAAAGAGAGGAGTGGGTGGTGCAGGAAGAGCGGGGCGCGGCATCAGGGAACGGGAGGGAGGTGTTGGGGAATGAGGCCAGTGGTTCTGGGGACGTGACCATCCATCTGTGGGGACAGGAGGGAAGAAGAGGCAGGGAATATGTGAGCGAGTGGCTGGTGGATGTGCTGGTAGAAAAGGGAAGCCATTCTCTACCAAACAGCTCTTCCCTTTGAAAGAAAAATATGCGCAAGTGTTCATTTCCTCCCCTGCGGCTTCTTTTCTCTTCCTTCATTGCCTTTTCTGGGATATCAAGTAAGGGTTTTTTTTGTTTTGTTTTGTTTTGTTTTTTTAAAAAGACGGAGTCTCCCTCTGTCACCCAGGCTGGAGTGCAGTGGCGTGATCTCAGCTCACTGCAACCTCCGCCTCCCAGATTCAAGCAATTCTCCTACCTCAGCCTCCTGAGTAGCTGGGACAACAGGCGCCTGCCACCACACCTGGCTAATTTTTTGTATTGTTAGTAGAGATGAGATTTCACTGGGTTAGCCAGGATGGTCTCGATCTCCTGACCTATGATCCACCTGCCTCAGCCTCCCAAAGTGCTGGGATTACAGGTGTGAGCTACCATGCCCAGCCTCCCCTCCTCTCCCCTCCCCTCCTCTCCTCTTTCTTTTCTTTTTCTTTCTTTTCTTCTTTCCTTCCTTCCTTCTTTCTTTCCTTTCTTTCTTTCTTTCTTTTTCTTTTCTTTCCTTCCTTCCTTTCTTCTTTCTTTCTCTTTCTTTCCTTCTTTCCTTCTCTCTCTCTCTTTCCTTCCTCTTTCTTTCTTTCATAAAATGAAATCTCTTTCTCTCTTCTGTTTCCCACTCCTTTCTCCCTTTTCTGTCCCTTGGATTTGGCTGGGGACCTAAATATGTTTCCATCAACAAAGTTGTCTTTTTCTCATTGTTCTTCATAATGTTGTAAACTGTCTTGTAGACTGTCAGAGCTGGAAGGGATCTCCAAGACCATCATCCAGGCACACCCTCATATTTTACACTGATGAGGAGATCGTGTCTTGGAGGGATGGAGTGACTTGCTCCAGCCAGGACTCAGTGTGGACGCCACGATTGCTGAGATCAGCCACGGTCTCAACGATAGCTGATGTTGGCTGTATTCCTGAATCCTGTCGCGGTTACATCGCCCCTCCCTGTATCTGGCACTCTTGTCTGTTACTCATCCAGCGTCACTGAATCTACCTGTATCATAGAGTACATGGTAGACATGTGCTAGCCATGACAGCACCAGCCCTGGGAGCAGGATGGGAATTCATTCCTGATATTCCCTAGCAAACGTTTCTATTCTGGGAGTGAAAAACCTGAAGACCAGAGCCTGTTGCTCAAGGCCAGGGAGAACTCTTAGTGGAAATGCAAGATCTCTGTGGTTACAGCAATATGATTTCCTCACGAGGGGCCTGGGAAAGGCAAGGGGTGCTCTAGCTCCTATTTTGCCATGGTAAATTGAGGCAGGGGGGAAAATGTCCACCTGACCTCCCTGCAGTAGACACAGTCTTTCTCTCCTGGCCGCGCGGCGGCTCTCTTTGCCCCTCAGGGACTGTTGAAGGGCTTTTAAAGCTAAGTAGAAAAAGACTAGAAAAATCTGCCCAACAGATGTGGTTAACTTTTTTTCTTCTTTCTCGCCAGTGACTGAGAGGATGCTTTTGGTTTTTATCAGCCAGGTGTTTCCCGTGTTCACACTGGCACCTCCCCCAGCAGCTCACAGGAATTGGGCACCTCAGCTGGCCTTGGCAGCCGTCCTTGCAGGATGGGTCTGGCTGCCAAGCCTGCTCTGGGGTCTCAATCAGTTTCCCTCTCTGGCTCCCCAGTGAAGAATCCCTCATGCTGGTGTCGGTAATGAATTCAGGTGTCTCCACACAGAGCCACCCCTGGAGGAGGCTAATTCTTGCAGGCCCTGCAGAGAGGCACAGGGAGCCACCAGCCCCGGGTCAGGGCCTGTGCTCCATCCAGGCCTCCAGCTGTCCACACAGAGACTCAAATAAAGCCCCAGCCTGGAAGGGCTCTGACCCCTCCTGCCGGGTCATGTCCTGAGAAAAGGGGCAACAGATGGATGCTTTGGCTACGCCCCAAACGAGAATTAAAAGAGAGAGCAGAGATGCCAGGAGCAGGTTTCATTAAGCTGGTGGGTGCCTTCCAGCCATTAGAGCCCCAGGTGCCTTTTCCAAGAGTAAGCGCTGCTCTGCAGTGCACAGGTGAATGGAGCATCCATTCCAATGGGCTCCTGAGCAGCCCAGGACCCAGAACCCTTTCTTCCCCCAGAAAAGCTTCTTGCCACCATGGCCAGCCACTTCAGCAGGGTGACCTCTGGAATGCCGTCCAGGGCAATCATGGGATCTTGTCCCGACTCGTCCCCAGCAGATGACCTGTTGATCTCATTGATAAGAGCCCACAGCCACCTCAGCCACTGTGCACCTAGGCAGCCAGCCAAGCCCGCTTCATTCATGGACAGGAGGGGCTGGCTGGGGCGAGCGGTCAGGACGGTGCTTTGGGGCAGGAGTAAGGAGGGAGGCCCGTGAGAGGACAGAGCAGAGGCTGTAAGCCGGACCTGGGACTACGTGGAGGCAGCACCAGGCACCACCACTGGGAGGTCTGGGGCTTCCTGGGACAGGGGATAGCCCAAATGCTGTGGACCAGAGGCCTGCGGAGTCCAGTGTCACCCCGGAAGGGTGCTCAGCCTCCAGGGCTTCCTTCATTTGTAGAGACCCCTGGGCCCGTTCTTCTCCAGCCTCACTGCTCATCCAAATCCCGGGGGGGCTTTAAAAATATAGATCTCTTGGTTTCACTGAGACACTCAGACATGTAGGAGTTGGTCCCAGGAACCTGTATTTTTAACACATGCTCAAGTTTCCTTGCTCTCTGGTACTGCTGTACATATTAAGAGACCTCAATATGTGTTTCTGGAAGTCCGAAATCATTTCATCATAGGAGCGTAGGGATGCTGGCGGGTGGGGCAGGGAGAGAAGGCAAGGCCTCCAGAAAGCCACAGTTTGCCTCCCATGCAGAGGAGGCCTGAACTTCCTTCCTGAGCGATCTGCCCTGAACGGCCTGATGTTTCAGAACTGCGGGCAAAGAATGTGGAGAAACAAGGGCTGGATTCTGCTTGCTGGTGGTGTGAGGTAACCTGCCAGTGAGATGCAGACGTACGGTGAAGTTCAGCCTCGTAGTGTCCTAGATGCTAGGCTTCCCCAGGGCTGAGTGTAACCAGCCCAATCTGTGGCTTCCTGGCTGCTGTGATGACTGAGCGTGGGGTGTGTGTGTTCCAGGGTTAGAGAGAGTCCCCTTGTCATCACTCTGGGCTGCCTAAGAGGTGGAGCTATTCAAGGTTGCAGTCAAGAGAACATAGGCGCTGGAGTCTAACATGTCTGCCTTTGAGAATTTTCTTGGCAAGGCAGGTAACTCCTCTAAGTTTAGCGTCCCCATCTGTAAAGCTGGTACTTTCAACACCAATCGGAAGAAGGTTGTAAAGATGAACTGAAGAAAGTGTCATCCACTGAGCCTGTTCCTGGGATCATGTAGTGGGATTCAGTAATTACATGTTCACTCTTGTTATGACTGATTTTTTTGGTGGTAAAATACATATATTAAATTTGCCATTTTAACTACTTGTGAACATAGGGTTTGGTGGCATTAGGTACACCCACACTGTTGTCCAGCCATCACCACTGTCCATCTCCAGGACTTTCATCTTCCCAAGCTGAAGCTCTGTCTCCATTAAACAACTCCTCATGCCCCCTTTTTCCAGGCCCTGGCAACCCCATTCTGCTTTCTGTCTCTATGAATCTGGCTCCTTTAGGGACCTCATAGAAGTGGAATCGTGTGGAATTTGTCTTTTTGTGACTGTTTCTTTCTCATGGAAAATGGGCCAATGGTACATTTTAGATTTAGTTGTATATTTGCATTAAAGCAAAAAATATACACAGTAGTGGAATCACCATCCTACTCCTAGAAACCCCTGAAAGCCATGTGGTGGTGTTCATGAGGAAAAATTGAAAAATAAAAAAAAATTCTTAACATGTCTTTTGTGTTACAACTAGTTTTATGAACTCTGATTCCCCTCCCAGCTTTACTGAGGTATATAACTGACCGAGAGAACCTAGGTATTTATGGTGTACAATGTGATGTTTTGATACACTGTGTGTACATTGTGAAATGATAACCTGTACGTAAGGTAATTAATGTAGCTTCCCCCCCCCCCCCGTAGTTATTTTTTTCTGGCTGTGAGAACATTTAAGACCTATTCTCTTAGTAAATCTCAAGTAGACAATACATTGCTAACAATAGTGACCCTGCTGCGCCTTAAAGCTCTGGAACCCTTTCATCCTGCGGAACTCAAACTTTGTATCCTTTGACCAACACCTCCTTATTTCCCCACCTTAGTCCTCTCTGCTTCTATGAGTTTGAGTTGTTTAGATTCCACACGTAGCATAATGTCCTCCCAGGCTCATACATGTTGCAAATAACAGGATTTAGTTATCTTTTTAAGGACAAATGAGACTGTATTAAACATTTATCTATGTATCTATATCTTTATCTGTCTGAGATTTTCTTTATTCAGCCATGGATGGCCACGTAGGTTGATTCCTTATCTTGGCTATTGTGAATAAGCAGCTGGCTTATTTCACTTAGCATAACATCTTCTAGGTTTATCATCTTGGAGCATGTGTCAGAATTTTCTTATTTTTTATAACTGAAAAATAATCCACTGTATGTAATAACCACATTTTCTCTACCTGTTCATCCCCCCGTGAGCACTTGAGTTACTTCTACCTTTTGGCTACTGTGAATAATGTTGCTATGAACATTATAATGAACATTATTATAATGTTCATATAAAGGATGCAGATATCTCTTTGAGTCCCTGTTTTGTTCTTTTCCTCTCTTTTTTCTTTTTTTTTTTTTTTTTTGAGACAGAGTCTCACTCTGTTGCCTCTGAGGGCTGGAGTGCAGTGGTGCGATCTCATGTCAATGCAACCTTTTTCTCCCAGGTTCAAGTGATGCTCCTGCCTCAGCCTCACAAGTAGCTGTGATTACAGGCACATACCACCATGCCTGGCTAATTTTTGTATTTTCAGTAGAGACGGGGTCTTCACTATATTGGCCAGGCTGGTCTCGAACTTCTGGCCTTCAGCAGTCTAACCACCTCAGCCTCCGAAAGTGCTGGGATTACAGGTCTGAGCCACCGTGCCCAGCCTAAGTCACCATGTGCAGCCTGAGTCCCTGCTTTAAATTCTTTTGGGTATATACCCGGAAGTGGGATTGGATTATATGGTAGTTCTCTGTTTACGTTTTTTGAGGGACTTCAGACTGTTTTCTATAGCAGCTGCACCATGTTACATTCTCACAACAGGGCACAAGGGTTCCAGTTTCTCTGCATCCTTGACAACACTTGTTATCTTTTATTATCTTGATAACAGCCATGCTACTGTAGCTATGGTTTTTTTTTCTTATTTTTAAACTTACAAGTGTTGAGACACAGTAAACGTCTATTTTCTTTCATTTTCCTTATAGTAATCCCCAAGTCACACCAGTGCACGGCCTATGTGGCGGAAAGCATGGAAATTCAATAGGGAAGGGAGCAGGAATAGGATAGGCACAGGAGAAAGACCTGATGTGGTTGGTGACATGGAGTTTTCATGGCGATGGCTGGACTCAAGCATCTTCTCTGAGCTGTCCACAACACTATATACACATAATTTAATTTAACCTCCCAATAATTCTAGGAGGTCAGTAGTAGTATTATCTCTGTTTTACAGAAGAGGAAATGGAAGCTTAAAAGAGAAAACAGTTTTATAACTAGTCTCACAGACCCTAAGAAGTAGGAGCCAGGATGGTATATCTGCCCATCCTCCTGGCATTATTGGGACAATCAAGGTCAGATTGACATATTTAACATCTTTAAGAGTGATTTGAGGCTGTGCACAGTGGCTCATGCCTAAAATTCCAGCACTCTGGGAGGCTGAGGTGAGTAGCTCACTTGAGTTTAGGAGTTTGAGACCAGCCTGGCCAACATGCTGAAACCCTGTCTCCACCAAAAAATACAAAAATTAGCCAGCTGTGGTGGTGTGCACCTATAATCTGCAGCTACTCAGGAGGCTGCGGAGGAGAATCGCCTGAATCTAGGAGGCAGAGGTTACAATGAACTGAGATGGTGCCACTTGCACTCCAGCCTGGGCAACAGAGCGACACTTTGTCTCAAAAAAAAAAAAAAAAGACAAGTGATTTGAGGGTGGAAACGGTAACACAAAGAACAAGTAAGGGAATGTTACAGGTAAGCAAGATCACTGGAGTTAAGTTCAGAACCATCATGTTTTCTTTCAGCCTGCTACCCAGCTTCTCTAAGCCTCCATTTTCTCATCTGTAAAATGAGAAAATTGGCCAGGTGAGGCGGCTCACGCCTGTAATCCCAGTGCTTTGGGAGGCTGAGAGGCAGGCAGATCACTAAGTCGAGACCATCCTGGCCAACATGGTGAAACCCTGTCTCTACTAAAAATTTTAAAAAACTTTCCAGGCGTGGTAGTGTGTGCCTGTAATCCCAGCTACTCTGGAAGCTCAGGCAGGGGAATCACTTGAACCCAGGAGGCAGAGGTTGCAGTGAGCCAAGATGGCACCATTGCATTCCAGCCTGGGCAACAGAGCAAGACTCCTTGAGAAAAAAAAAATGAGAAAACCATCACCCTGCCTGCTTATAAGACAGAGTTGTTAGGAAGTTGATCTGAGGGAACGTTTGTAGATGTGTTTGGCATAAAGCACACTTCATGCTGACTTTGGTGATGGAAGGGCCACAGGTGTGTCAGCTGAAAAATCACACAATTGATGAATTTAGAAAAGAGAGCTTTATTTCTTAAGGAGATTGCAAGCTGCAGGTGGGAAATGCAACCACTGGTTGAAAACCAAAAGCAACCACTTTTTTGCTGAAGGACTTGGCTGAGTATACATATGCAACAGGTTCTGGGAGGAGCTATGAATATTCATGAAGGGGGAACGCACACATGTATCATAAGCAAACATGCACATTATGTTCCATGTTCATTTTGGGGTGGAGACGTATTAAAATGCAGTACAATTAGGTCCTGTACATTAAAAGCTGAGGAAAGGACATGAAGACGCTCAGTGCTTAGCCTCTGTAAACTAGCCAGAACCAGTCCACAGCTGGTGGTCTTATCAGGAGAAAGTTACTGAAACAGTCTCTTGACCAAAGCTGTAGTTATGGCTGGTGAACAGGGGCTTATTAGCAGCGTCTGGTGGAGCTGCAAGTGTTACTATTGCCTATCTTGAGGCCAGTGCTGTTTAGCTGCTAGAGAAAAAGAAAACCCGTGTGGGAGTCAGAGCTTGGTTGATTCTTTAAGTGTGGGGATGCCTGACTTCACCACTGCCTGCACGGCCTTAGGTCCGGTCCGGTTTATAATTGGGTATCTTATCACCACAAAGAGTCTGTTCCATCTGTCTTATGATCTCTACTTTAGCATTAACACTGGTCCGCTGTGTCTACTGTTGAAATGGAAAAGGGCGTGTGTATGATGAGGTGCACCTGACCTCCTATCCAGTCATGGGTGGGAACTTAGTTTTTAAGGTTTCTCTGGGGTTCTCTTGGCCAACAGGTGGGTGGGTCCATTCAGTGGTTTGGGAGGCTTAGGATTTTACTTTTAGTTCTCAAGTGGGAATGCTCATTCATTCAGTAGAGATTTCCTGGGCTGACTGCCCAGGGCAAGTGCAAGGCCCAGTGCCTGCCCTCCAGGGGCTCTGTAGCTGCTGGGGCAGGGACTGAGGCACACGGGACCTAAAATGAGCTCCTCAACGCCTGCTGTGATGTGAAGGAGGGACTTCCAGAGAGCCCTAGGCAGGTAAAGGAGGAAGCCATCAGGGCTGGCTCCCTGAAGGAGCAGGAAGAGGAGGCTGGGTGGCCCAGGAGGGAGATGGACGATTTCCTAGACTTGCAGGCATCCAGCTGCTCAGCTGCAAGCATGCGAGCTGCGTTCCTGCTGCGGGGGAGACTCACTCCCAACACCCACCTTTCATCCTCACTGCTAAGAGTGTTCGTCTTTTTTGTTTTCTTCTCTTCTTCAGTAAAGATGCATTGGGCATGTATTAGTTATGATAATTAAGTTAATATTTTATATTGCATAGGTTTAAATATTTTATCTTCCTGTAATGCCTGGAGTTTCTGGGGAACCCTGCATGCTCTGAGTACTCTGTTGAGGCTTTCTCCAACCAGGACCCTCTGGGTGGGCCCCAACCCCCCAGGGCTGGCGAAAGCACTGCAGCAAGACAAGCCTGGGGACTGCCACCACCCTGGGCTGGTGTCTCCTGCATGCCCCCCTCACTGAGTGCCAGAGGCCTGGCAGAGAGAGGAGTGCAGGGAGGCCTCCTCTGGGCCTAAGTGCTGGGGATGCCCAGGGAGCTCCCCGCCTCCGACTTCTGCCAAGGCATGGGCCATGAAAGGGACCACTGCTGGGATCCAAATGTTAGTCCAGGTGGCACATCCCAGATCTCAAAATCCAAAATCCAAAATGCTCCAAAATCTCAAAGTTTTTGAGCACCTACATGATGCTCAAAGGACATGTTTATTTGAACATTTCAGATGATTTGGGATTTTTGGATTGGGGATATTTTACTAATCCATTTTCATATTGTCATGAAGAAATACTTGAGACTGAGTAATTTATGAAGAAAAAGAGGTTTAATGGACTCACGGTTCCATCTGGCTGGGAGGCTTCACAATCATGGCAGAAGGAAAAGGAGGAGTAAAGACATGTCTTACATGGCAGCAGGCAAGAGACTGTGCAGGGGAACTGCCCTTTATAAAACCATTAGATCTTGTGATAACTCACTATCTTGAGAACAGCACGGGAAAAATCTGCCCCCATGGTTCAGTTACCTCCCACCAGGTCCTTCCCACAATGTTGGGATTATGGGAGCTACAATTCAAGATGAGATTTGGGTGGGGACACCGTCAAACCATATCAGATACTCAATCAGTATAATGCAAATATTTCAAAATCCAAAAAAAATTTAGGAATCCCAAACACTCCTGGTCCCAAGCATTTTTGATAAAGGAGACTCAACTTGTGATAAACTGCCAAAGTCCTGCTGTGATGTGAAGAAGGCAGAAAGGTGTGTTTAGAATGCCTCTTATTGGTATAAATGGGAAAATCAGACAGGTGCATTTATACTTATTTAATCATGAAGGACCTCTATAAAATTAGAGTATAGTGTTTAGCTGTGGGAGGCCAAGTGGGTTGGGATGAGGACTTCATACACAAACTTATATATACGGTACAATGAGTGTGGGTGTGTATACATGTGTGTGGTTTACATATGCATTTGTATGTTGTGTATTTATATATGTGTGGGTATATATGTGTGTATGCAGAGAGAAAACTTCCTGAACTATTTCAATATATTAGACCATTTTTAATGTCTTATTCCACTAGCAGTGTCAGGCCCCAGGATCTTCCCTGCCCTGGCGTGGGTCAGATAACAGAGGGTTTCTTTCAAGCCTCTTGGAGCCTCCAGGGCCCTGGGCCCCTCTCCTTTTCTCCCTACAGTCCCATCTAAAATGGCCCACAACCCCACTACCAGATTCCAGCAACTGTTAACTTTTTTGGCTCCTCCCTTTGCCTTTTTGACCTTTGCATCATCAACCTTATTCTCGAAACCTAAGTTGATATCATGTTCTTTGCACAATTTTCTCTTCTGCTTGTTTTACCTTAATGCTCTGTCACAAGCATCCTCCAAGTTTTTAATAAACTCCTCATGAATAACATTTCTAAAATGCGTTTCAGGCATGTACAGTTCCCTGAGCCGTCCCTAACGTCTCAGTAGCATCTCTCCTCTGACCCTGGTGGGGGTGGCAGCCATTTCCGCCAGTGCTGGTGGAGAGGGTGGAATGGGCCATTGTCCGTAACGTCCACAGTGCTCCTAGGTCCCTGCAGCTCCAGCTCACACAGAGGAGAGGCTCAAAGCATTTGCCCAAGCACCTGCCCAATGCACATGGCTACCTGCTCCTGGGTGTCTTCTTCAGGTCTCACTGAGATTTGGGTTTCCCTGAGTTGTCCCTGTGAGAGAGATACTGTGAGCAATGACTCCGGTTTTACAGGAGGCCATTAGCTACAGCCAGAGTGTTTATGTGCCCCAAATGCATGTGTTGAAATCCTAACCCCATGTGCCGGTCTGAGGACGTGGGGTGCAGCCCGTGATGGGGTTAGTGCCCTGATGAGGAGGTTTGTTCACAGTGAGAAGGCATTGCCTATGAACCAGGAGAGCCCTCACCAGTCACCAAGCTGCCTTCATGTTAGACTCCCAAGCCTCCAGAGCTCAGAAATGAATTTCTGTTGTTTATCAGTATCCCAGGCTGCGGTCGGTTTTGTTTTGTTTTTTTGGGACAGGATCGCACTGTCCCCCAGGCTGGAGTACAGTGGTACGATCATGGTCCACTGCAGCGCTGACCCCCTGGGCTCAAGTGATCCTCCTGCTTTGGCCTCCTGAGTAGCTGGGACTACAGGTGGGTGCCATCCTGTTTGGCTATTTTTTTTTTTATTTTTTATTTTTAGCAGAGGGAAGTTCTCCTTACGTTGCCCGGGTTGGTCTGGAATTCCTGGCCTCAAGCAGTCCTCCTTCTTTGGCCTCCCAATGTGCTGGGACCCCAGACATGAGGCTGCGGTGGTTTTGAGGGATCGAGGCAGGGCTGGAGCCCCGGGCAGGAAGGCTCCTGTTTCTGCGGGAGTGGAAAGTAGGGACCCCGGCCTGGGTCTTCACTGCAAGCTCTCGCCCTTTCCAAGGAGCTGCCTGGGCCTCCATTATCTACTTGCTTCCTCAGCTCCCCACAGGGAGGGAGGCAGAGGGTGGTGGGACTGGGGTGGGAAAGCAAGCAGTTGCTGGAAGGTGGGAAACCCCAGCCAGGGGGCATAAATAATTCAGCACCTCAGCAGTTAGCAAGTTATGCTTTTAAGGCATGGACGGGAAGCTTGCTCTGCTAACTGGCTGACGTGCTTTTGCTCTTTGGAGAGCGGGTGTCCCTGGCGTTCATAGAGCTCTGCTTGGGCTGTCTCCAGGTGCTTGTCAGGTGGGGACTGTATGCCTATGCAGGGCCTGGACATGCACTTAGTCATTCACAGGTGCATATTCAAGCCCCTGCGGTCTCAGCTGCCATCCTTGGGAAGGGGCAGGTACAGATGGGAGTTGGTGGGAGTCCTTGTGGAGGGCATGGGCCACCAGGCTGGGACTGTTACCATCGGACTCTCCCCTCCTGCACCAGAAGGTCTCGTTCCATTCGCCCTGGACGTCGGGGCCGGCGCCTGTTGGTCTCTGTTCCAAGTTCTTTGTTGGCCCCAGCCATGGGTCCATCAGGGCCCACTGTCCTCATCTTGGAAGAGAAAAGACACACAGAAGGTCCTGATGGGGAGTGTGTGTCCCTCATCCAGCACACACGTCCACGTGTGGTAAGCAGAGAAGGGTTGGCCTTGGCCTGACCACGGCTATTGCAGGCTGATCCGAGGCTGTGGACCCTTCTCCCGGCCTTCATCACCCAGCCATTCTGTAGCTTTTCCAGGTCCTCAATCCCCGCTCCCATGTTGCTTCCTCCTGCCTTTTGGGTCTGCACTGACCCTCTTCTGTTGCACACCATGAGTGAGATCTGGAATGAGTTTTATGGCTTCCGTACATTGGCTGGTAGCCTCCCCTTAGCTCTGCATTTCTAGTACAGCTGAGTGGGATGGTGTGTGCTTCCCTTCTTGTATTGGCGGGGTGATGACACTACAGGCTTCTTCCTGCCAAAATTCCCTGAGGCTTCGCTGGCTCTCACTGGACCTGCGCCTCTCCCTGGGGAGCATGAGCTCAGAGTGGCGGGATCGGAGTGCTCACCCTCCCTGGAGCCAGGAGTGGGGTGGACAACGTAGGTGGGTGGTAAGCAGCCCTAGTGGGGGATGAGTGAGTGTACTGGGTAGATAAAGCCAAGAAGCCCACCTGACTGCCTCTGGCCAAACTGGGGCAATCGAAATCATTTAAGTTTATTGAATGACTGAAGTCAGCTGGTGCTGTGGCTCTCACCTGTAATCCCAGCACTTTGAGAGACTGAGGTAAAAGGATCACTTGAGCCTGGAAGTCCTTGACCAGCCTGGACAACACAGGGAGACATCGGCTCTATGAAAATAAAACAAATTCTAGCACTTTGGGAGGCTGAGGTGGGCGGATCACCTGAGGTCAGGAGTTCGAGACCAGCCTGGCCAACATGGTAAAACCCAGTCTCTACTAAAAATGTAAAATTAGTCGGGCATGGTAGCACATGCCTGTAATCCCAGCTACTCGGTAGGCTGAGGCAGGAGAATTGTTTGAGCCTGGGAGGTGGAGGTCGTGGTGAGCTGAGGTTGTGTCATTGCACTCCAGCCTGGGCAACAAGAGCAAAACTCCATTTCAAAAAAAAATAGCCAGGTGTGGTGGTGAGCACCTGTGGTCCCAGCTACTCAGGAGGCTGAGGCAGGAGAATCACCTGAGCCTGGTAGTTTGAGGCTACAGTGAGCCATGATTGTACCACTGCAGTGCAGCCTGGGCAACAGAGCCAGACCCTGCCACACACACACACACACACACACACACGCACACACACAAACACACAGTGACTACAATTACTTCTCTGAGTCCCGGAAGTGTATTTTTCCCTCTCCCCACAATTTATTAGTGCCCCTCCACACTATAAATGTCTCCCTCCTCTCTGATTTAAGTATACTTAAAATACTGTGTGACCTTGGGTGACTCACATGACCTTGTAGGGACTCAGACTCCTTAACTATAAAATAAGAGGGTTGTCCTAAGCTAGTAATTTTCTAACATTTAAAAAGTAGAGACTTTTTTTCTCAAATTAAATCCTATACAAGCTCACCCGTAAACAAATTAGATACAAGTAACACTTTTCATATAAAGGATCCCGTAGGTTAAAACTTAGAACGTCACTTGTTTTTGAACCTGCAAATGAGAAAAACGACCCCTTTTGATGACACACACATTTGAAATCAGGAATGGTAGTTAATAGTTTGTCTTAGAAATTGGTCTTAGCATTCAACCATTTTGTATGTGTGTAACACAGTATTAAGAAACACAGCATGGTCTGGGAGTAGTGGCTCATGCCTGTAATCCCAGCATTTTGGGAGGTTGAGCCAGGCGGATCACGAGATCAGGAGTTTGAGACCAGCCTGGCCAATATGGTAAAACCCTGTCTCTACTAAAAATACAGAAATTAGCCCAGCGTGGTGACACACACCTGTAGTCCCAGCTACTTGGGAGGCTGAGGCAAAAGAATCGCTTGAACCTAGGAGGTGGAGATTGCAGTGAGCCAAGATGGCACCACTGCACTGTAGCTGGGCAACAGAGCGAGAGTCTGAGAAAGAAAGGAAGGAAGGAAGGGAGGGAGGAAGAAAGGAAAGGAAGGAGGGAGAAAGACAAAGAAAAGAAAGAAAAAGAAAAGAAAGCATTGAGGCTGAGTGCAGCGGCTCATGCCTATAATCCCAGAACTCTGGGAGCCTTAGATGGGTGAATTGCTAGATCCCAGGAGTTGGAGACCAGCCTGGGCAATGGCAAAGCCCCATCTCTACAAAAATACAAAGATTAGCTGGGCATGGCAGTGTGCACCTGTAATCTCAGCTACTGAGGAGGCTGTGGCAGGAGAATGGCTTGAGCCTGGGAGGTGGAAGTTGCAGTGAGCCGAGATTCTACCCCTGCACTCCAGCCTGGGTGACAGAGCGAGACCCTGTCTTAAAAAGAAGAAAAAAGTATTAAAATTCTTGATCAACTCATGTAATCAGGTAAGTGGTGGTTGTGGATGGTAAAAGGTTTCTTTAACAGTTCAGCTTACAAATTGTTGGGTGAAACAGATGCAGAAGTGTGACAAGTGTTATTTCTGTGTCACGTAGAATCACTAAACGGTATCTGCGCCTCATCATAAGCATAAGTAGGATCATAATAAATACAGAAACCTGTAGAAGGCACCGACGTTTTCAGCTGGCTTTCATACCCAATGTAGGGGGCATCTCAAGCTGGGGCACACGGGGAGTTAACTGAGCAAGCTCGCTGGAGCGATCCTAGCTCGAACCAGGGTGCGCTGCCCAGGATGGGACACACCCCGCCCTGTGCTCACAGAAGAACACACGCAGCCACCTTCCAGGGAGTTCAGACATGAAAATGTGACCTAAGTCTGTGGCCCAAGGTGGCCTCCAAGTTGTTAGAATTTGGCATATAGCTTAGGGTGTAAGGGCTGTTTTTAAATTGTGGTTTAAAAACACAGTTACGTCAACATAATGAAATTGCCTTAAACTTCTGTTGAACCCTCCAAAGAACCCCACCCCCAAATCTTGAGAGCAGTGTCTTTCAGATCTTAGCGTGCATCAGATTAAGTATGCTAAATTCTCTAAATTTAGTGTGCAGCCACCTGGCTAATTTGTTAAAATGTGGATTCCTGGACCCCCACCGAGAGATGCTGGCGTAGCAAGTCTGGGGCGGGGCCTGAGAACTGTGCATCCCTAAAGGGCTCCCACTGATAAGATTCACATTCAACGGTTTGGAAACTCTTTGACCAGAGAAGATCTCTTTGGGGTTAGTCTTACTTTAAATAGGGGCCCAGTGACTTCCTCTAGGTCTCCCTCCTCTCATCTGGGACATGAAGAGATTGGATTAGAAACTGTCCTAGAATCCTGTAAGCTTGGAAGTGCTTCTCTTTCTGCCTGGTAAGAAGGAACTTTCAGGCTGGATGCAATGGCTCGTGCCTGTAATCCTAGCACTTTGGGAGACTGAAGCAGTAGGATCACTTGAGCCCAGGAGTTCGAGACCAGCCTAGGCAACATATGGTAGTGGGTACCTGTGGTCCCAGTTACTTGAGAGCCTGAGGCAGGAGGATTGCTTGGGCCCAGGAGGTCAAGGCTGCAGTGAGTTGTGATTGCAGCACTGTATTCTTGCCTGGGTGATGGAGCAAGATCCTGTCTCAAACAAAAACAATTAAATAAAAAGGACTTTCACAGGTAACTTCAACTCAGATTTCTCACATGCATCTGATCAGACACACACAGAGCAGCCCTAGATGCAGACAGAATCAGACCTGCCTTTTTCCTTATGTGCCCTGTGGCATTTCAGGGAAACCACTTACCTCCCTCTCCTCAGTTTCCCCATCTATCACATCAACTCACCCATCTCCCCCTGCCTCCCCACAGGGATGATGGATCTGAAAATGTTTGGTAAATGACACACCAGTGTCTGTACACATGTAAGGAGCTGTTGTAATCAATATTTTTGAAATGCTTATTCATGTAGAATAGGACATTTCAGGTCTCCAATTCTTCAGCAAGAACTTCAAGAGGCAGGTGCGTTCCTGAAGTTCATCCGCAGAGCAGAACTTGCTCTTAGGTCACTGGGGTTCCTCCCCAGGCCACCCTGAGGCTTCCTCCTCTGTTTATGTAGATCTGCTGAGTCCCAGCTTACCCCACTTCTCGGATCCTGTTTGGGTGCAGAGATTTGGCCTTAATCTTCTCTCTTTCCTGGAGCTGCCCTTTGCCTGAAGTGCAAAGAGCCCCATTCATGATTTGATCTCCTGGCTTCTGCATGGCCAGTGGGGGCCTGAGCTGCCACAACGCAGGAAGATGGCTTGATCATGCTGCTGATGCTGGCGGTGATGACGATGGTGTGAGCTGGAAATGGGGTGCTACGTCATCGTTGTCATCGTCATCATCATCATCCGAGCAGCCACCAGGTAGCTTGAACCCACGCTGGGCTGGGCACGGGACTGGCTGTTTGTCGTAGTTTGTCTTTCAACTTCATGGCAGCCCTTTAAGGTAAGTATCATCATCTCCATTTTACAAATGAGGAAACTGAGGCTCAGAAAGACTCAGTAACTGGCCCAGGGTCTCACTGCTACTAAATGTGTATGCATGTGAAACTCAGAGTCTTCAGGGCACTGGCTGGTGGTCTGGCGGTTTCCCTTCCCTCACCCACCACGTGTGGCCTCTCAGGGTTTGGCCAGTCCATTGGCATCATACCGCAGGAGAAGCTTGGCTTGTGTATCACTGTGAGGGAACAGGCAGGGTTGGCTGCTGTAGATGGAGATGGGTGCGCTGGGTGGAGACAGAGCACAGAGCAGCCCTGACCGTGGTAAGTGTTGCACACACCGCCTTCCAACCCACCACCGCTGCCCCATCAGAGGCAGGAGAGAGAGAAGGAAGAGGATAGGCAGGCCTAGGGCGGGGCAGCTGTCCTAGCGGGGGTCTGGCAGTCCTGTGCTGGTATTTTTAGGGGCCTAGGCTTAGGGACAAAGTCATCGCCCATTCCATCTAGTTTTAAGCTGCTGTCAGGCTGACCTGTCTAAGATGCATGTCACCCCCTTCCTGGAAAGCCTGCCATGCTCTCTCTTACTCGTAGGGTAAAAGCCAACCTCACCTGCTCAGCATCAGCTCCCTGTGTTCTCTGGCCGACCCCCATCCTGTGCCTCATGTGCATTTCACCTGGAGCTCTAGACAAATGCAGCTTCTTCTCCTTCCCCATAAATGTCCTGGACATTTTGCCTTGTGGCCTTTACTTGTGCTGCTCTTGGCCTGTGGCACCTTCTTGTTATTTTGTTTGGCTGAACTGTGCTCGTCCTTCAAAGCTGCAGCTGAAGAGGTGTCTCCTCCATGCTGTCTTCCTGGATCTTGGAGATCCTCCAGCCTCTCATTTCTTACCCTGGGCAGCCTTTCCTGTTGAACTCCCTCAGGCCCTCTCCTTTCTCCTTGTCTGGCACTCACCATTCCCCATCATTCTTCTTTCTATCCCCCGCACAGACCATGTCTCCTTGAGGGCAAGCGTTTTATCTGATTTGTTTCTTTGATTTGGTTTGGTCCTAGACTGTGCTTTGCAAATAGTTAGCACTTAGCACGTGACTTGACTAAACAGGCCACACTAGAGCAACAAGGGGCTGCTCTCGAAATTTGAGGATGTGGTTCTAGTCTTGGCTCTGCCATTCTTGGCTGGCCAAACTGCTTCTCTCCAGGCCTCAGTTTCCTCATTTGTAAAATGAGGGAGCTGGATTCTATGGGTGGTTTTCCACATCTAGTATATGTAAGAACTACTTGGGGAGCTTGTTTAAAGTGTGTGTTTCTGGATCCCTGGGAGTCATAATCTGAAGGTGTGAGTGGACCTGAGCATCTGCATAATTCACACACACCCAGAGGCTTTCTCATTCCTGTGGTTCTCAGACTACTGTTTGAGTGACTGTTTCAGGAAGACTTTGGGAAAAGCCCTATCTAATCTAAGGGGCTGGTAGAGCAGTGAAGGGAAGAAGAGTTTAAGGAGCAGAGCCCATAATGAATGGGGTGGGTGCCATTAACAGTATCATCACCATTACTGCCATCATGATCATCTTCTTCATCATCAGTTTCTTTTTCTTCATTTGCCATCATCATCATTATCACCATCATCACCATTACTGTCATCATTACCGTCATCATCATCGTTACCATCACCACCACCATCACCATCATAACCATTTTACCACCACCATCCTCACCACCATCATCCTCACCACCACCATCCTCACCACCATCATCCTCACCACCACCATCATCCTCACCACCATCCTCACCACCATCATCCTCACCACCACCATCCTCACCACCACCATACTCACCACCATCAACATCAACCCCTTCATTATCATTATCACCACCATCACCATCATTACCATTATGATAATCTTCATCAGCCTCTTCATCATCCTCATTCTCACCATTACCATCATCATTGTCATCTTCATCATCCTCACCATCCTGGTCATCGCAGTCATCATCACCATCACCATTATCACCACTACAGTCACCATTGGTACTGTCATCATCGTTGTCATCTTTTTCTTCATGGTTACCATCAGTATCACCATCTCCACCACCAGCAAAGCCACCATTGCTTCTCAGTGCTCAGGAGGGGAGGTCCAGTGCCAACACCTTTGTGGGCATTACCTCCTTTAGTCTTCTCAGGAGCCTTGTGAGGTAGGTCCTGAGAGGGCAGGCGGCAGGGCTTGGAGGGATGCCTGACCATGCCCTGGAGCAGACCCCTAGCTACAGTCTGCGCCGGCCTCAGCTCCCAAGCCATCCTGCTGTTGGAGTGAGCCTGCACCTTCTCTGGCAAGCCTGGGAAGGGCAAACAGTCTTGCCCTCAACTTCCCTCCCTTCATTCAACACATCTCTATTACAGGCGTGCCTTGTGCCAGACACCACGTTTGAATTTGATCCAGGCCAACATTATTTTTTAATGTTCACAAAACAGAGATTTTATTTTTTCTTCTCCCCAACCCCTTCCTCCCTAATCTAAACTCCTGTGAAAATAGCACGCGTAGCTGAGCCTCGGGCCAATTTGTGTCTTTGTACTCAGCACACACACTCTATCTTTCACACCACAAACAGCTTTGCTCAGGAAAATATGTTTTCTCTCTGCAAAACTGCCATTTTTGGGCAGCACATAGAAGGCAGAAAGAAACTATTTCACTTTTTCTTCCCCTGGAAAGACCCACCAAGATGTTGTTTTCCTTTGCTTTTTCTGGAGGGGAGATATTTTTTGACAGCTTTCTTCGCTAATCTGGCTCTCAGCCCTGCGTCTGGTGCCAATTTGTAAAAGAAGCAGAAGAAAAACTACATGAGCAGAGGCAAGATTCTCCCAGTATCTGGGGCAGTGGCACCTTAGAATTCAGGAGTAGTAAGGGACCTCCGTGGCAAACCTGTTGCCTGCCCCACTGGGGAGCCCCGTCTCAGAAGCCCTGAATGGGGACCCACACACCTGCTTGGAAAGCAGCTGTGGGTAGGCAGAGGCTGCCTGCTGGGGGCGTGGGGGGGATCTCCACATGCACTCACTCAACAGGCACCCTTCCGGACTTCCTGTGGATAGGCTGGGGGCTGGGCTGGGTGCTTTGGGCTGCAAAAATAAATCAGACATGGATTCTGCATCAGTACTTTCCATTCCAGTACAGGAATGAAGATACGGGCAGGGCCATGTGAATAAAGTCCTGGTTTCACTGCCACGTTTATTTTAGCCGGAGTTAGGAGAGGTTTGGAGGAAGTGGTGACACTTGTGCTTTCTAGCAAATGTCTTCTTCTGGAATGCTGCAATTGGGCCTCATTTGAAATCTGCATGAAACCCATTTGCTCTCCATCCCTTCCCTGGCCCAGCTCACAGTACAGCCTCTTCTGTGCAGCACAGCCCTGGGACGCTGGCAGATCCCCGCTGAGTGTCCCTTGCTCTCCAGCCTTACTGTTCTATTCTCATGGCCCGTCTCCAGGAGTGGTTCTTTCTGCTGCGGGCTCCAACTTCCTGCAGCCAGGAACCCCCGTGGGCTACACTTGTCTTTGCAGCTCCGGTGCCCTACTCAGACCTGCTTCAGACCTTATTGCTTACTCTCCTTCTAGATGAAGAGAACCCACTGAGCTGGCATAAGCCCCAAGGAGGGATCTCAGGAGACCCAAGGCAAGGGTTCAGCTGGGCCATCGAGTCACCGTGGATCAGGACACGGAAGTCTAAAGGATCCCTCATGCCCTTGCGCGCTTGGGCACACTTTCTTTCTTGCTCTTTCTCTATCTCCCTTTCTCAGCATTTTCTCTCCTAATACCAAATTCTGATTGGCCCAGCTTGGATCAGGAGCACTCCTCTGGTTCAGTCAGTAGCAGCCAGCGGACAGGGTCATCTCAAACAAGACCACCATGGTTCGCCCCTGTGAATGAAGGGAGCAGTTAGACGGAACGGGCTTGCCGTGAGCCAGAAGAAAGCCAGGAGGCGTGCGCTCTACCAGCTCTGCCTTTTACTAGCTGTGCCACTTCCAGAGCCTCAGTTTTCTGATCTTTAAAATGATCACAAGAGTATCTACTTCATAGTAAACTTGTAACAAATACCACATTTATTGAATGGTAGTAACATAGGTAGTCAATGAGGGGTCTGAGAGGGCATTTCCCTGGCTGGTCTCCTCATTTTGGGGGCTTTCAGATGAGGTCATTGGAGTAGGAAGGTTTCACTTCATACCATTCCCGCCCTCCACTCATAGGAGAGTGTTGAGGGACTGGCTGGCTGGCAGAGGTGAGGAGCTACTGTCCATGAGGGGATGCTGTCCTAGGGGAACCTGGTCCTGTCATAAGGCATTAACTGAATCCCTCCCCCCACGCCACCCCCGGGAAAGTCCCTCTCACTTGTGAGATCTCAGGTTGCAAGGGACCCTTGCAGGGGTTGTTGCTGGTGGGTTGGCACTCAGCCACATGCTAGATTTCTCAAGAGGGAGGCTGTTTTGCTGGGGGTTGTCACTAGGCTTACTTTTTACTTTGACATTGATCAAGGATCAAGAGTATACAATCAGGATTGCTGGGCACCTCCTCACTGGGGGGCATCCTGCTGCTGAGCAAGAGACACCAGTTGTCAGCAGGCCTGTGGTGTGATGGCATCTACAGAGAAACAATGGTAGCATGTACATTTTCCATCTGGCCAGTTTAGAATGACCCACAGATCCTGTGGCCTTGGGTGGCCTTGGGACCATTCTAGAAGGTCTTTTGTCACCCAGATGGAAAGGGAAAAGGGATGAGGGCACTCCAGGCCAGGGCACTGTATGTGGAGTCACTCAGAGGTGGAAACGAGGCCAACTCAGGCAGGCAACAGAGAAGGGGTGGACCGAGCCAGAGCAAAGATCTGTGGAGAGTGAGCTGGGACAGCTACAGCTAGGGCCGAGACTCCTGCAGACTGGGAATACTAGAACAGAGTGTATTTTATCCAAGAGCACTAGGGAGCCATAGCAAGTTGTGGAATGATCCTTATGGTTTAGGTGGTATTGCTGTTGCAGATTTGTGTGTATGATGATTGGATGAAGGGAGATTGGAGGTATGGACACCACATAGACTATTAGAGTTCTTCTGTTATGGATGGAAAATGGCGTGAGCCAGGCTCGTGGAGCAGGATGGAAAGGAGGGAACCCGAGAGAGATTTTGAAGGGGAAATTGAGAAGTGGAAATTTGAGTAAGAGAGAAGAGTTATTGGGTCCAGGGTTTCAGGGGACTGGCAAAAGGGCAAGCAGAAATGGCACTGAGCTGAGAAAATGGGGGGACTGGCAAGGAGGGACAGTGAGGTCCCCTTCTGTCATGGCAGATGGCAGTCAACTGGGCTGCTGTGAAGAATGCCAGAGACCGGTGGCTCACGCAGCAGACACTGGTTTCTCTTGGTTCTGGAGGCTAAAGTTTGGGGCCAGGGTGCCAGCGTGGCTGGGTTCTTGGTGAGGGCGGGTAGGCACAGCCTCTTCCCGGTAGTGTGCTCACATGGCCTTCCTTGGTTCATGCACTTCTGTTTATAAGGACACAAATCCCATCATGGTGGCCACATCCTCATGACCTCATGACCTCATCTAAACCTAATCACCCTGAAGACCCCACCTCCCAATGCCATCACATTGAGGGTTGGAGATTTCACATATGGATGTGGGAAAATACAGTCAGTCCATACCAGTGAATATGAGGGGTCTGCAAGGGTCTCCTAGAGGGAGACCTAATGATGGCATTCAGAGACAAAGGGAAATGAAGGTCTTTGCACAAGGCCAGGTTGGGTGTGGGATTTGGGGGTCACCGGCCCAGAAGGAAAACTGGGGCTGTGAGGGTGAATGCTAGAGACAAGGTGGCGTTCTTGGGGACAGCTCACACGAAGGAGCAGAGCCAACAGCACGGGCCTGGAAGGGTCGCCGAGGACTCAGCCAGCATGGCTGGTGTCCTGACGGATGAGGCGCCAGGCACAGGGTAGGGGTGACTCCAGGTGAATGAGGTATTGTCCTGGCCCTTAAGGAGCTCACAGCTAAGTGAGATGGAGAGACGGGTACCAGACAGCAGCCCAGCCCAGGGGCCGCCTGCAGAGGGTTCAAATCCCACCTGCCAGCACTGTGACCTGCCAGCAGTGTGACCTTGGAGAAGCCACTGAGCACGTCTGAGCTCCAGCTTTCCTGGTTGTAAATGTGTGCTGTCACAGTGCCTGGCCCACAGGGCTGCTGTGAGGGTGCATGGGACAAGACATGGAAAGACCTTTGCCCAGTTCTCAGCTCATGTTAAGTGCTTGCCACGAGCTGTAATTGTTAGTAAGGAGCAAAGGTCCGTGCACTGAGTGCCAAATGCTATCTGTAGGAACCCTTGTGAGAGTGGATGGCTGGGGTCTGGCTAGGAAGGTGGAGCTCCTACAAAGAAGAATAACCTGGCAGTGAGCTCATCAAAGTAGCGTGCCTCTCACTCCGTTTGGGAACTCAAAATGGCACAGCGATTGGTGATTTTGTACAAAACTAGGGATACTCTTATCATAGAATCCAGCAATCATGTTTCTTGGCATTTACCCAAAGGAGCTGAAAGTTATGTCCACAAAAAAACCTGCATACCGCTACATAGAGCAGCTTTATTCATCATTACGGAAACTTGGAAACAGGCAAGATGTCCGTCAGCAGGTGAATGGATTAACTGTGATCCATGCAAGCAATGGGACATCATTCAGTGCTAAAAAGAGAAATGAGCTACCAAGCTATGAAAAGACAGGGAGAAACCTATTCTTAAGTGAAGGAAGCCACTCTGAAAAGGCTACTTTGTATGTGATTCCAACTAGATGACATTCTGGAAAGGCAAAACTATGGAGTAAATAAAAAGCTGAGTGTTTTCCAGGGGCTGTGGGGACGGAAGGTTGAACAGGCCAAGCACAGAGGATTTTTAGGGCAGTGAAACTCCTCTGTATGCTAATGTAATGGTGGGTACAGGTGATTATACATTTGCCAAAATTCACAGAACATTCAGTGTAACCTGTGGAGTCTGGATGATGACGATGTGTCAGTGTAGATTCATCGATTGTGACAAGTGTGCCACTCTTATGTTGGGGGAGGATATTGACAATGGGGGAGGAGAGGGGCTCCTAGCCTAGCCTCCAAGGGTGTAACTGTGGGCCTTGTAGGTAGGAGGCGCCAGGTGCAGGGATATTTTTAGGATGTATGATACAATGATGACCGTCTTCACTTGTGGAACACTGAGTACCTATTCTCCTGTTCTTACCCACCATGTTACAAGTAATGGAGCTAATAACTGGCCACAGGCTGCACCGCCAGTAGTCATGGCTGCCTCGGCCTTCATCCTGCTGCAAGGCCTTGAGCCACTGACACAAAGTAGTCATCAGCTCAAGTCAGTTGCTGAAGTCAATGTGGTGTGACTTGGAGTAATTGACTACTTCTCTGAGCCTCAATTAGCTTGCCTGTAAAATGGGGTGAATGCCTGCTTTGTGGCATGGTGGTGAGAATTAAATGACGAAATGAATATCAGTGCTGTAGATCTGCATTGGCCAATAGGAGTATAAGGTGGACCATAAATGTGAATCACATTTGGGGTTTTAATTTTCCAGTAGCTACAGTAAAAAAAAAAAAAAGTAAAAAGAAGTAGATGAAATTAATTTTAATTCTATAACGTATTTTATTTAATCCAGTATACATAATCATGTACCACACAATAGCATTTCAGTCAATGGTGGACTGCATATAAGAGGATGGTCCTGTAAGATGATAATGCCATGTATACATATTTTTTGAGACGAAGTCTCGCTCTGTCGCCCAGGCTGGAGTGCAGTGGCACGACCTTGGCTCACTGCAGCCTCTACCTCTCAGGTTCAAGCGATTCTTCTGCCTCAGTCTCCTGAGTAGCTGGGATTACAGGTATGTGCCACCACGCCTGGCTAATTTATGTCTTTTTAGTAGAGTCAGGGTTTCACCATGTTGACCAGGCTTGTCTCAAATTCCTGACCTCATGATCAGCCTGTCTCAGCCAAGCAAAGTGCTGGGATTATAGGCGTGAGCCACCGCACCCGGCCAATACCATATTTTTGTTGTATTTTTTTTCTATATTTAGATATGTTTAGATTCACACAGACTCACCACTGTGTTACCGCTGCTTATTCTATTCAGTACAGTAACGTACTGTGCAGGTTTGTAGCCTAGAAGCAATAGACTATGCCATATAGCCTAGGTGTATAGTAGGCAACTCCATCTAAGTGTGTAGTAGGCTAGACCATTATCTAGGTGTGTGATAGGTGTGTAGTAGGTGACACTATCTAGGCATGTGTAAGTCACTCTGTGATGCTCGCACAGTGACGAAATCGCCTAGCGACACATTTCTCAGAATTCATCCCCGTTGTTAATTGATGCATGACAGTGTAAGATATTGCTGTAACATATAATCAGTATAAAATGTATTTATGAGCTGTTTTCATCTCTTGTACTGATTCTTTGATAGCTGGTCTTTGATATCTCATATGTATTTAACACAGCAAATTTCAGTTTGGACTGGCCACATTTCAAGTGCTTATAGTAGCCATGTGTGCCTGGTGGCTGCCATACTGGGAGCATGGCTGTATATAAACATAGGCAGCACTATGCCTCCTCCAGAAACAGGGCTAATGTCACACCCCAGAGCTTTACTAATTGCTCATCCAGCTCATGCTCTATCTGGCGTGTATTAGTATTATTAGATCAAGAGCTTTATTTCATGCACCATGATGTATATTAATAAATCCTAACTCATGAATTCGCAAACGTGCAATCAGAGGCCCATGCAAACACAGGAATTAGGCTTTTGTTCCTGAAGCAATTTGTGTTCACTGCTTTACATGTACTTACCAAGCCTGGTATTAGTTGTGTGAATTTCCATCTCCCTGACGCCGCCCACACTCTAAGCTTCTTGGAGGGAAAGGATGTGTCTCTGGCTTCCTCTATCCCATAGCCAACGCCTCCCTGCACCCCAAGTGTCTGGCTCTCAGCAGGCCCTAGCAGGTGTTCAATAGGTATTTTTTGAATAGACTCCATTAACCAAAGGTGTCGGCTCCTCTTAGAAAGGAAGCATATTATAAAGAAAAGGCTCTAAAGTCAGGTTATGTAAAAATGTGTTGAAAGGCACAGGGACATCAAAGGTAACCACTGCATTGAAGTTTTTATTCGAGTAGACATGAATCTGGCGGAGGTGAGTACAGGGTTCCTGCAGACAGGTGTGTGTTTGGAAGAAGAGGCAGGAACAGAAGTGTCTGGAAATCTGTGACAGGCGTTTGACCCTGTGATGAAATAAGTCATGCTCACCCCATGTGATATGCTCCAGTCAGCTCCATGGCCTCGGAGAAAGCCATTGGTGGGGGACATCTAGTTTGTATCACTGCTTACTTCCTGGAGAAACCTGACTGCACCCCCCCACCCCGCACCCCGTGGACTTTGGTTGCCGGAAGCCACAGGGCCGGAGGCAGCCGCTGGAGAGAGCAGGTCTTGACCACCTGATGGTGAGTGTACGGCTGGGCCAGTCCCAGGTGCTGCCTCAACCTGGGATGTGTGTGTAACTCTGGGAGGAGGAGGGATGGTCCACCTCTGGAAGTTCCCAGGGCCCCAGCACTCAGGTGTTACAGCCGTCTGCTAGTCTGCACTGTCTTTAAGAGGGAACAGTTCTAGATTCTCTTCCCCATCCTGTCTGTGACTTGGCCCTCTTGGGCCTCCCTCGGGACCAGTAGAGGAGATGCCTTCAACAGATGGTGGAAATGTGGGAGCGAGGTTGCCTCAAAATAGGGTGATTTGGCCTCATGGGCAGAATTGTGACAGTGCCAGCATGGGACAGATGAATTCCTGGGGAGGCCCAGCCCTGAGGACAGTCAGACACTTGGTAGGTTGCGATATTTGAGTTTATTGATAAGATATAATGTCTGCCACTGACTGAATGCTTATGATGTGCCAGACACTTGGTTAGGCGTCTTACCTGGATTACTTTATTGAAATCTTAGAGTGTCCCTACAGCATGGGTTCTGTCATAGCCCCATTTCACTAATCAGGAGACAGTTGTGGAGGTTGGGCAGTTTGTCCTAGGTCACCCAACTGGGCAGGGCAGAGGTGGGGGAGGGACCGGAGTCAACAACCCAAAGTCATGAAATGAGAAAGGGAGTAAACACTTGGATGGAGAATATCACACACACACACACACACACACACACACACACACACACACACACACACGCACATACACACACACATACACACATATGCACATACATACACACACGCACATACACACACATATGCACATACGCACACACACACATGCATGCACACACACACACACACACACAACACTACTAACAGATATGTTGTTTGCAACAAGGCAAAAATAATTCGTTAGTATCTCATTTAAACTTGAGGGTGAGGGAATTCCTGAACCACCTCTATGGAGCAAAGGATGGAAATTGGGAAGTGATTGATTACCTTTTGTGGAGACTTCAGGATGTGCGCCACGTCTTTGGTATAGGGCTGCATGTTGTTGTGATGCATGTGAAGAAATACTTCTAAGGACTTTCCTAAGCTCATCTGTAGCCTGATTCCCCCCACCCTATTCTTCTCTTAGGGTTTTAAGTTTGCTATCTGCAGATGTTCTTTATCTGGGAGTCTTTGGCAACCAATCCACCGAGCTGAGGAAGGAAACTGTACCCTAGTAATAAAGACAGGCCTAGACAGACACAGAGTTCAGGATGGGAAAGTCAGCACTGCAGGGGGCCCAGTGGCAGGAGATAAATGATCCTCAGGAAGAAGCCCTTTCGTGGAACCAGTGGAAAGAATCTGCTTCCAGCCCTGCTGAAGGCAGAGTTAGCAACCTCTTGCTGTGGGGTTCCTTAACCCTAAATAAAGGGGAACAGGCCAGACTTTCATGCTACCTCTCACCAGCCCCCTCCTTAAGTGGACACTATAGATTCTAAGGTAGAAAATATCTCTTTAGAATGTAGTCCCAGGTGGCACAGTGGCTCACACCTGTATTGCTAGCCCTTTGGGAAGCTGAGGAGGGAGGATCACTTGAGCCCAGGAGTTTGAGACCAGCCAGGGCAATGCAGCCAGACCCCATCTCTATAAAAATTATAATTAGTTGGGTGTGGTGGCATTGCATATAGTTTCAGCTACTCAGGAGGCTGAGATAGGAGGATTTCTTGCTGTGATCATGCCACTGTACCCCAGCCTGGATGACAGAAATCTTGTCTCTTAAAAAAAAAAAAAAGGCAGCCTCATCCACAGGAGAGATGCACACTCAGGCACTCACTGCCCATCCTAGCACCCTGCAACCCTTGCAGTGTTTGTCAAACTGGTCACCAGGCCACCAGCCTCAGATGACTGCGGGGACTTGTGAGGTACCTTACTGCTTCCAGGGCAGAGCAGGGTCTGGGTTCTGCAGAGGGTTCCAGTACCTGTTCTGGGAGCTGCCCTGGGTGCAGAAAACACAGGGAATGCAGGGGACAGCACAGTCTCGGAAATGGGGACATGGAGGGAGGGCCCTCCCTGGCTCTCCGCCTGCGCATTTTCTCACCGCCAGCTGACTCAGTGATTGAGACGAGTTCCTGTCTCTGGTTTTGTTTGGCACATCAGAGGCTGAGACCGAGCCTTTGGTCTGGAGTTTGAGCAAATTGGAGCTGAAATTGCCTCGGCGGATACCTTGGAACGCTGACACTGCAGCACCAGCCCTGCTGTGGCTGGGGAAGGAGGGAGGGGCCGCCTTTCCTCTATGGATCATGGCCTTGAATTAGAGCCCTGGCCTCCTGGCCTGGGACATGAAGGACCTTACACAGGTGCCGGAGGAACTTAATATTGATCAACAAAATATTCATAACAAATAAAAAAGTGGAAATGCTCTCTCTCCTTTTGTAGTCTGTATGGTATAGTTGAAAAGCCCCAGCTTTAAAAATCAAAAGCTTGAGTCTTGGTTCTACTACTTACTAATCGCAAGGCCTTGGGCAAAATAACTGCTTTGAGCTTCAGTGTTTGCATCTGTAAGAGGGAAATAATGTCACCCTTCTGTGGGTCGGAAGGATGGAAAAAGATGACACCGGTGGAAGCACATGCATTCTCCCCTGTTCTCGCTCCCCGCTTTATCCAGCCACTGGTCACTGAGTTTGGGATTCTGACACCCAGCCTTTGTCCCCTGGGTGTGTCTAAGACCTCACTTGTGGTGTTGGTATAAGGTCATCGTGTGGTCTCCTACTTGGAGTGGGCCCTCTGCCTGGGACCCAGAGGGACTGCTTGGACATGTTTGATCAGCAAGAGAGTTTTGGGTCACTGCAGGCAGAGCAGAAGTACCTGTGTCCACATGTAAAATTGCTCTCCTAGCAATGGCCATGATCACCCAGGTGGAGCAGGAGGGCTTGGTCACAGCCCGTGCACCTTTCCCGGGTATGCTAAGGCAACACTGCTCTGTGGCATCTTTCTCCGAACTCTGTGCTACTGGCACCTCAGTCTGTTATGTACCATAGTTACATGAATGAGAAGCATTGGACCTCTTTAAGAGAGGGCCCCTTTCTATGTAGGATGCACTGTCTGTGGACTGAAAGCTCTCCAGGGCAGGGGCTGTTTTGGTTACATTTCTGCAAAAGCTCCCCAGTGGGCCATGAACTCCTCCAGGACAGTGCCTTTGTTTCTTCCCCTTTGTGTTCTGTAGTGTGCAGCTGGGGGCAGAGGCTAAAGAAATGCCACTGGAAACACAGAAGTGAGCAGCTGGTACCAGATGGGAGGAAGGTAGGCAGGATGAAAGGGGTTCATATGGAACAAGGCCAAGTTCAAGAAGCTAAGGTCAGGGAGAAAGGCTTACCCTAAAGCTCCTTGCGGGCGGGAATTGTGTCTTTTCACATTAGTATCTCAGGAGGCTAAGTCAGTCTTAGCACAGATGAATGAAGTAGGAGAGTGAAGAGGGAACGTTTGAGACGCTGAGAGGATGAAAGGAAGCACCGAGAATATATTGCAATCATGATCTCTGACGTGCTTCACCACAAAGTCTCTGGGGACTCTAGAGCTTTTGGGATCCTGCGTGACTTTGGGCTCCTGGGTCCTGAGCAGACCCAGCCACTACTCTCTGAGCCGGGTCTGTTTTCTGCTTGAAAGGAAAAGAAGGATAGAAGCTACAAATGAATTGTGCTGGGCCCTGAAGAAATAACTATCCATTTATATTTGTGTTATAAATGTGCACCATTACTTAAACAAGGCAGCATCTCTGCCCATGGGTTTATAGACCAAGCACATCCTTAATCCAATGGAACTTAATGGAATCCAGCAGCAGCTAGAAACTCTTAGCAGTCCATCCCTTTAGCTATACCCCTTGTTCTACTCCAAGTTCTGGAAAAATCCAAGCTTTTTACCCACATTATTGTGGGAAGAGGGAAGATGGTTCTGTATAACTCTTCCTCTCCCTGTGAGACCTGCAGTGCCTTCCTATAAGAGGTCTGCAATGTCTTAGGATGCAGAGTTTCAGGTCTGAGACTGTGAGAGGAGCCCAAGGCTCCTTCCCAGGGCAGCTGCTGTATGGAGATGGTTTAAGATCTCGGGAGACTAGGGCTTGATGTATCTTAAAGCCAGAAGCATTTGTCTCATAAGACCTCTAAGTTCCCTTTGTAAAACATCAGCCTGAATCCCCATTTCCTGGGACAGATCGAATCATCTCCATCTCCTAGGCTCACCCTTAGATAGCACCTACTCTGTGCCAGCCACTATTCTAAGCACTTCACATATGTTGACTCTCTGATCCTCACAGCAGCCCTAAGAGATAGTTACTCATGTCATCGCCATTTTACAATGGAGGTAACTGTTGCACAGAGAGGTCACTTGACCTGCCCGAGTGCACACAAGTCCAGGAGGAAGCATACTTCAGGAAGGATCTCAAAAATTATATTCTAAACCTTAGGAACAAGGCAGAACTGTTCAAAGCTGGCCTGAGAAGCCTTAGCCCATGAGTGGCAATCAGGGGCTCCTTGGCTGAGATTTTGAGGACCAGACAGGGCAAGGAAGCTCTTAGGGGCTGGAGTGTTCCTCTTTTGGAAGCACCCAAAAGCTTGTCTCTGTCAAAACCACAACTCACCGATACATGTGTGACACTTCCCAAGTGCAAGCACACTGGCGTTTCCTTCCTTGATGGATTGGTACAGCCACGCTATGAAGTACAGGCAGAACCAGCACCATTTACAGGTGAAGTCACAAGGAACTTAGCACAGGGCGTGCCACATCACTGGGACTCAATTCTTATTTGTCAAATGAATGCTTGAATAACTAGATATTGGATGGATGGATGGATGGATGGATGGATGCATTCCTGGAGGAATGGCTGAATGACAGGAGAGTGGGCTTGTGTTTCTGTGTCCGGGTGCACAGCTGGTGTCAACTTGCTGCATTGAAATCATATGAACTCTGGCCAAGCCCTGGCACCACCGAGAGCCCGAACTCAACTCCCGAGACCCTTATTTGAAATCCCCTCATCCTATGCCTGCCCCGTAAGTCCCCATGCTCCACGGAGTCTGGGCAGAGGCAAGCCCTTCACCGACAGGGATAGGGGACTGGGCCTCGGGTGGGTGGGGATGAGCCCACCGTCTCCTGTCGTCTGCTCTGATGAGCCCCGCTGTTCCTTGGAGAGGCATACCATTGCTGCCTGGGGAAGAAGGCCGTTTCCCTCCTCTCCGGTGGATTCTCGGTGGCGGTTCCTCTACTATTTATAGTCCGCTGCCTCTCTGCTGTGCTCCGGCCCGGCAGGGAAGTGAGCACCTCTGATTGGATCTCTCTTTTCTGGGTTCGAGCTAACACGGAAGCACAGCATCCTCAGAGGCCACAGCTTCTGAGCCTCACGGGTGCTTGATCAATGCTCCTACTTTTAGCTGAAGGTTGGAACCAATTAACCGTGTTAGCTTCTGTCTTTGAGGGCTCTGTCTGCAGGCACGGCCGGGGTCTGTCAGGGTTACGGCCTGGCAGCCTCAGCTTGCTGTGTGCTGGTGGCCAGAGCCAGCTGCCACACTGCTCACACCACCTCTGGGTGGAAGCTGAAGCCTGGACCTGGGCGTGGGTTCAGCGGGAATGTCACCCGCACGTTCTAGCAGCCCGTTCCTGAGTCCTGCCTCCTGTGCCTGTTGCCAGGCTCGCGTCTCCATCCCCAGATAAGGCAGCCCAGCAGTCCACCTCCCTCCAGCCAGTCACAGCTCTGAAGAGCCGGGATGGAAGAAGAACAGTGACAGTGGGTGGTCCTGAAGTCCAGAGGCAAAGGTTCAGCTGCCCTGCTCTTGGAGCCGCATGTCTTTACCAGGGATGGAGGCTTCCCTGGGTGAATGTGAAGGGTCTGCCCATCCACGGTCTCCTCACTCATCTTTGGTGAAGATCTTACAAAGCAGGTGAGAGAGGAGAGGGAGGATGGATCACTGCCATGCAGTTCACCTTGGCTTTTGGCCCCATGCTAGGCCCTATGAAGGGTGGAGGGACATGAAAGTAAATGAAACATGTTGGCCTTTTAGGGGCCCCAGGCCATAGAGATGACAGACACACTTAAGTCTCGGGGGCATATGGCAGACTGTTCTCCAGCAGAACTCCAAAAGTGCAGCCAGGAAGAAGGAGTGAAATTTTAACTGGGGGTGGGAGTAGGGTGAGGGTGCCTGAGGATTGGGGCTCAGCTTGAGGAAGTAAACGAGGAGCTAGGCAGCCCAGGCAGAGGGTCAGCACCAGAAGAGCGTGGTGGCAGGAAAGACAGAGCGCCTTTGGGAAGGAGGAGGTGGTCTGCTGAGAGTATGGTGTGCAGAGTGGAATGGGAGTTCTTAAGGGCAGCAAGGAACATTGCTAGGTAGAAAGAAGCTGAGGTCAGGGCAAGGAGTTTGGGTCTTCTTTTTTGGCAATGGGGAGCTGTTGATGGTTTGGGGCAGGAGCTTAATGGACCATGCTTCAGGAAGAATCTTTTGGTGTTCTGTGTGTGTGTGTAAAACTTTGCTGAGAAAGACATTTCACAAATAAGCATCTATCTCTCCCAAGTGCATTCTCGAAGGTGGCTGAGAAGAATGGAAAATCTTGGTATGACCTGTAGTTTCTCCTAGGGACACCAAACTTCTCTGGTAGTTTTCAGCTCCTGCCTTCATGTCCTTTGTCATCCTCTTCCTGGGGACCCCCATCTTATGGAGGGAAGTGCTAGCCTGGAGGCCCAGTGGTGGAGGTATCTGTCATCTGGCCTCCCTCTCTTGCCATCACTCCCTTCCTGAGTTTGTGCAGGGAAGGAAAGTGCTGGAATGCTGCCTGTCAAATACCTCTGCAGGTGAGCAGCTGTGCACAGCGCTCATCTCAGGAGCAATTTAGACATCCAGGTCTCATCAGGAAGGAGAGGTATGAACCGGGCTCCTCGAGGTCTCTATGGTAACCAGTTACAGTCTTAGCTGGTGGCAGGGAGGGAGTTGGGAGCCCGGGGCTGAGTCACCCTGAGGGGGAGGCTGTCCCTGGGTGGGTGGGTGGATTCAGGTCAGACAGAGGGAGGGGCTTCCGACAGCAGCGCAACCCTCTGACATCCAGAGCTGCTCCTGAAGGAGGGCTGGCTGACTCTGGGATTGTGATGTGTGTATAAGTTTGAAGTCCTGGCCCCAAGGATGGAGTGGGGGGAGGTGGGGGGTGCACCCATTGTCATTTCAGGTGCCTGGGGACAGGTATAACAGAGGAGATGAGAACAGGAGAAATAGATGGGCTCTCAGGACCCCTCTCAGCCCGGCCTTAGCCAGCTTTCCTCCTCTCTGAGCACAAGCACCACCCCAGAACCCACTATCATCTCAGGGTCCTGGGATCCATCCTCACCAAACTGCTTCCTGGCCCAGGAGGGACCAGGCCCTCTATTCCTATGGGTGCCTACTAGTGCCTTTGACTGACGTGGCTTTTCTTCTACTGGGGACCTCAGCCTGTCCTCAAGACCCAGGTCAAATGCCAGCCCCTCCTGTGTTTCCCAGCACACCTCCCTGCCCTCTCCCGGGGCACCTGCCACATGGATCAGTTGAGGCTCTGTGTGGGTGTCACTGATGCCCACCAGAATGTCAGCACCTCTCAAGCAGGCCCAAGGTCTCTGGGTGCCGGGATCCAGCCACGGGCAGCTGCAACAGGCTCGGCGGATGCTTGAAAGAATGAACAAAGGTCTGGTGTTACTTGCAGGCAAGCCTGCAGCCCTGGAGCTGTGCTCAAACTGCCTGCAGCCACCACTCGAGTTTTCAGGCTAAGCTGCCGTCTATCGAGGAGGTTGCCAAAGCCTGGGTACTGTCCTGGCCGGCCAGGGGTCTGGATTGTCCCTTAGGACATATACCTATATCTGTATGTATATCTGTCCATCTAACTCCTAACTACCTACTGCCTATCTGTGGCCTATCTATACGTGTTACAATGTTATATATCGTCTCCATCTATCTCCCTCCTCTATATGTATCTATCATCTATGCCTATTATCTATAACTATGTCTTTATCCAACCATGTCATCCATATCAATCTATCATCCATCTATCTGTGATCAATCTATCATCTATCTATGATCTATTCATATGTATGCAGATCTCTATCATCTACATCTATCATCTATCAGTCTATCTAATCTATCCATCTAATCTCTATCTACTGTCTAATCTATCTATATCCTGTCTATCTAAAGGAAAGGTGGGTTGCTTGCTGAAGATCTGGGTGGTGGAGGGTCTCCGAGGAGGTGAAAGTGAGAAAGGAACTGGAAAAAACAGAAGAGGAGAGGCCTTTTGGGCTCAGCTGGCCAGGGAGAGAAGAGGTGGTGGGACGCGCCTGCTCCAAGCGGGGCAGGCAGGAGTTGGGGAGCCAGCGAAGGCCAGGACGCTCCCCGAAGCTGACTGCGGAGGCGGGGGCGGGGGCGGGGGCCGCGGTGACGTCATCCGCAGCAGTGTCGAGGAGGCGGGGCCATGGACCGCCCCCTGCCGAGGGCCGGCGCTGTCCCGGAGCGGATGGGGGCTTCCGGGCGATGGCCAGGCGGGGCGGGTGGGAGGGAAGCGTGGGCGAAGGCGCTCCTTGCTTCGGAGCAGCAGGCTCAGGATCCAGCTTGGTGCCAGTGCCGCGAGAGACCCCGCCCCCCGAGCTGCACTACTCCCCATGCGCCCCACGCGCCCCATGGCACTAGGGTACTGCACCCCAGCGCACACTCCCCCAGGGTCCTCAGCCCCGCGGCGCCTAGTCTCCCGCAGCCGGGAGCCCCGACCCTCCCCATCCAGAGCGCGGGGCAGAAGGACGCAGAGGGCCCGCCACTTCCCCCCACCCTCTCCGCGCACAGCAGCGTCAGGGCGCGGGGAGAACTGTCTCGCCTGGGGACTGGGCTTTTGATCTGGCTGGCCGCCCTCTCCCACCGTCGGGCTGGTCCAGGGGAGCTGCGCCCCCACGATGGGATGCGAGGGGGTCACAGGGCGGAGCGCCGAGGGGAGGACGGGCTAGCTCGGGCGGGGTTGGGCGCGCAGTGGAAGAGGGCGGGGAGCGCAGACAGGGTGCCGGGCTTTAGCGGGGTGGGGTCTGCGGATCAAACCCAGCCGGATCGTTTGAGCCCTGCGGTCCGCCCTTGTGGACCCCGCGCTTGTGGACCCCGCCCTGCAGCTCCGTCCTTCGCAGGAGTCGAGACTTGGAGAGAAGCGTGGGTCCGAGCTGGCACCGCCGCCCACCGTTGGGGCGCCTCGGGCACAGCACTTCCCCGCTGAGCCTCAGCGTCATCCGTGGACTGCTCTAGATAACGCCAAGCCCACCCCCAGTCCGAGTTCGTTTCCCTCTTTCCCCTCCCACTTCTCACCTTCATCTCCCTCCCTCCCTCTCTTTCCCGAGGACCGCCCCCAGCTTTCTCTGCTCCCTTGTTCCTTCTGGTTCTGAGCTCAGCCAGTGGAGGGCTCTGGGTCCCGACCACAGCCAGCCCCGCTGCCTGCCTGAGACCAGAGGAGCCCAGAGCACCTGGATGCAGACACTCATCCCCTTGGCCAGACCTGGCTAGGTTTCTCTGCCGGCGCCCCCCTCTCCTCCCTCTTCCCCCAACTCTTCACGGTCCCTCCCTGAGGTGGGGAGTGATAGTTTCTAGCAGATGTGGGAGTTCCGGGCAAAGAAGCCTCCAGTGCATTTAGACACGTCCTTGTTGCTATAAATACTCTTCTTCCCATAAACCGTTCCTAAATAATCTCAAAAATCTGGACAAAAAAAAAAAATTTTAATCCCTCTTTCCAGAGAGTTGGGCATCCCGGATGTGCTCAGAAGGGTAAAAATAAAAGTGCAGCATGAGAGGATTTCAGAGCGATGCTAAGGAAGTTGAAAGTGGAACTAAAAGAATTTGGGTTACTTAAAAAAAAAGTGCAGCTCACAGCATTTCCCGAGTGAACACGGCCAGGTGCAGGGCACCCAGATCACGCGATCAGAGGCGCCCCCAAGCGCCTCCTCCCAACCCAGGCCCTGACTTCCCTGGTGTAGATGAGTTTTGTCTGTTTGGAAATCTGCGGGAACAGAATCATCAGTCCCTGCGGTCTCGCGTCTGCTTCTTCGGCTCAGCTTCGCATTGGCAAGGACGATCTACATTTTGCATGTGGCTGAAGATGGTTTGGAATTTGGATAACCTGCTGATGAAGACAGTTTTCCTCTCTGAGACAGTGGAGAGGCAGCAGTGTGGGTCCTTCTTGCCTTGGATTCATCTTTTTAATGACTAATTTTGGATTCAGGGGGTGCGTGTGCAGGTTTGGTACATGAGTATGTTGCGTGATGCTGAGGTTTGGGGTCCCGGTGGTCCCAAAAGGGCTTTTTCTTATGGTCTTCTGAGTCTTTACTCATGAGTACAAGAAGATCCCCGCTGTTCCTCACGAGGCAAAAGCTTTGCCCCAAATCTGCGCTGAGTGAGCCTCAATCCTGGGACCTACGTTTTGTTAACAAATTGCCTTTCCTTTCCCCCAGGGAAGACTTTGAGCTGAGATGAAGCCTAGGAAGGTGCCGCTGAAAAGCTGTTGGGGGAACATGCCTGCAGCTCCTGGCCTCTGGGAGGGAACCCCTGGGAGAGGGGAGGCACCAACCTTACTGGAAGTGTTTGCAGCGCCTGTTGTGTAATTAGTGTCCTTGGGGAGCCCACAGAGGGTTTTCCTGCCTTTAAGGAAAGACCATTCACAGGCCTGCACAGGTTAACAGTTTTCCTTTAGATACTCTCCTTTTGTGGTTGGTTCTGTGCCTGCTTTTGAAAAGGTGGTCATTTTTAAAACAATCAATTTTCCCAGAAGGGGCGTGAAGGGCAGCTACACTCCTTTGGAGTCTTTTCTTCCTCACACATAATAAAGATTGAGATTACATAGGGAGGATGAATGCTTAGGGGCTCTGAAAATATGGATTATGCAAATGAGCTATTTAAGGACCTTTAAAAATGCTGACCCGGTCCCAGAGTATTTACTGGCTGTTAGAAAATGTGGATTGTCTAAATGGGCGTTTGGGGGCCTTTAAACACAGATTATGATGGATCTAGAGAGCCTAACAAATCCTTTCTGGCCCATTAGGCCTGTCTGCCATATGAGTAAAGGCGCGCCTGGACAAAGCTGACGTTTTACGTACACAGTGGCTGGGTATGGGTTTGGGTCTGTCCTGCGGGCCTGGATGTTGGTGGCCTTACAGGGACCCTCCAATGAGTGACTGGGATACAGATGGGCTGGAAGACAGGGCCATGGTCCGGATGACTCAGGACGTCCCAGGACTTCAGAGAGCAAATCCCTACTGTGTCAGGAACCCGGCTGAAGTAGGTTTTGACTTTTGTTTCATTCCTTCTGCAAAGCGTGGGTGGGGAATTGGTATAAACGTGAAGGTGCTGGTTTCCGTACCAGTTGGGGGAGGCCTTCCTATCCCCGCTAATTCTAGGAGCGCTCGATTAATGGATGGGGACGTTTTCACCAGCAACACAGAGCCCACTGCAATTTAGCCAAAGGGGGGTGTCAATTATGTGTCTCTCTTAATGAATTTGTGGCAGCAAATTGCTGGTACAAAGACAGCTAAGTCCTTTGCCATCTGGAACCCACCTCTGTCAGGCTGACCCAGAAAGAGTCCCTAGAGGCAGCTGGGGAAACCCAACAAGCATCTCAAATAAACACAAGAGTCGGCTTCCTGAAGCTTCGTTTCTGTGGCCCTCAGGGTCCATGTTCCTATCTCACTTTGTGTTGGACTAAAGTAAAGCTTCCTCCTGTCCCTCCTCTCCTCTCCTTGATGGAGAAACTTTTAGAAAACCACATGGTGGTGAAGGTCAGTCTCCTCGGCCTCATCCTAGAGACCATAGGCAAGTCCTTTAACCTCGCCAAACCATGGTGCCCTCATCTGGAAAGTGAAGGTATAGATGGTACCTGCTCTTAGGGTCACTATGAGGATTAAATGCCTCATGGTGTTAAGGGCTTAATACATGGTAGCTTGGAAACTCCTCATTTGAGTTTGGCACCCAACCTGCTGTGTGACCTTGGGAAATTCGCTTCTCCTCTCTGGGCCTCAATTCATCTTCAAGCTGAGGGAAAAGGCATGTCTACAGACAGATATCCCATTAGGGCTTTCATAGCTATTACATGCCAAGATACTACAACCTGGCAAGATATCACCTTTTCTTTGGGGTTCCCAGAATGTCAGCAAAGCCTTGGACGAAAAATGTTCTGAAAGTGCAGAAGCTTATTAGAATGGAGTTGCATTTATTATGGCCATTGATTAGACGTGGCCTGACATGAGATAAAGTGTATTAGTTTGTGGTAGTTAATGAGCTGTTAATGTACTTATAGATGTGTTACATCGGCACCAGGATGAATCCAAAGAAAAGATTAAAACAAAATTAACCCAGAGAAAAGGAGGGGGTGCAGATTGGAGGGAAAGGAGAGGACAGTGGAGGGGGCCTGCAATCTAGGGGGAGGTGCGGGGGGCACTTTTTCCTTTCCTCTTTTTCCTCCCCCGTGGTACTGGAAATGTCTGAGTAGACTAAGGATGTTGCTAGGGACTGCTGTTGATGGTGATGGTGATGATAGCAGCGGTAACAACTACACTCATAATGACAGACACTAACAGTTACTGAACTCCTGCTACGTGCAAATGGTGTTATGAACACTTTACACATATTAACTCATTTAGTCTTTCTTAAGGGATGGGTGCTATCATTATCCCCATTTTACAAATAAGAAATGGAGAACCAGAAACATTAAGTAACTTGCCAGGTGAAATTTATCTGCATAGCTGAGGTCCCAGAGGGGCTTGGGGGTTCATTACTGTTCCTTGTGTCCCCATGCTGGCTGTCAGGACTCTGGAGTTAGGAGGGGGGTCCTGTGGCCTAGATGACAGGTCAGTGGTAGCTTCTGCAGTGCTGGTCCTGGGCACAGTTGAGGTAGGTGGACTTCTCCGTCTGCTTTGATGGGAATTGCAAGGCCCTGCCTGCTGTGTCCCAAATTCTCCTTTTCATAGTCCTTAGTGGTGATGAGAATAGCTCCGAGCTCCTGCCACAGCCACGTGGGCACCCCACCTGTGGAATCATTTTGGCTCATTAGTTCTCTGCCACCTCCTGCACCATCCCCAAACTTGTGGCTGCCGGCAGGTGCACACCTGAGCTGCCGCACTGCACTGGCCTTCCTCCCTCCCTCTCTGTCTCCCTCCCTCCCTCCTTCCTTCATGCTACCCCCCCTGGCACCATGTGCTGCCCTGCAGTGTACCCAGAAGCAAGTCCTACCTCTTAGCTCAACGTCCTCTGCCTGGAATATTCTTCTCCTGTCACTCTCACAACCAGTTCCCTTCCTCCTTCAGCTGTTTACTCAAATGTTTTTTAAGGCCTTCCCACATCGCATCCCTCTGTCCCCAGCCATTCCCTGTCCCTTTCTCTGCTCTATCCTTCTCTGCAACACTTATTGCCATCTCTATTATTTATCTATTTGTTTACTGTCTCTTTCCTGTTAGATTAAGTTCCACATAGCCAGAGGTTTTTGTTCTGTTTATTTCTGCTGTTTTCTTAGCGTCTGTAATAGACCTGATACTTAGAAGAAACTCTAAATATTTGTTGAATGAACGAATGAACAAATAAAAGAATGAGAGAAAATGTTCAGGACCCTCCTTGACCTGGTGCTCACCTCCTTTCCAGCCTCGTCCGCTGTGCACCTGTGCCCTTCTGATGACAGCCTATCCACTGTGTGACTGCGGGGCAGGATGCTACATCCCCCGGGAAGCCTTGCTGGCCACCCCAAGAAGGGCTTCCTTTCTGGTGGTTCCCATGCCTCTCCTGTGTGCTGTGTCATGGCACTGATGTCACTGTATTGTTGAATTGCTTGTTTCTTTGCTAGTCCATTCCTGTAGGTGGTGACTCCTTGAAGCAGGGACTGTGGTGTAGGGAAAGGAGCATGAGTTTGTAGGCAAGTTCAAATCCCAGCTCTGTTGATGACTGCTGTAGGACTAGTTACTGAGCTGGCCCAAGCCTCAGTTTTCTTATCTGTTAAACAGGGATAATAATAATCTTGACTGATTGGGTTGCTGAGAGGTGTGGAGGCAATGTTTACAGTGGGCTCAGCAAAATGCCTGGCACAGAGAAGGCCGTCCTGGACCTGAGCACAGTTGACGTAACCAGCAGTCACATGAGTGAAAAGAGGGCACATCACTCGAGCCAGTCTTCAGCCCTACTTATACCACGGCTGTGATGGGGAGCTCTGTTCTTTGCCTCCTGTGACTACCCGGTTTAACTTTGTATCAATATCATGACAATAAAAAAAAAGGTGGGGACGGGGCATCATTTAGAAAAAAGGGCAATCAAAAGGCCTGACAATGAAATAGAAAGCATGAATCTTGGAATTGGGGCAAAAAAAAAATATATTTTAAAGCCATAAAGAACATTTGGGGGAAAACTAAAAAAGTTTGAATTTTGACTCGTTGTTTGTTATTATAATAAACCAAAAATACATTTTTTGGTTGGAGTTTTAAAAAGACCTGTCTAATGATTGTCAGTTGTGTGCTAGGCATTGTGCTAGGGCATTTTGTGTGTGTTGTGTTATTCAGTAGTCACACCACCCCATGCGTCAGATACTGTTGTCTTATTTTATAAACAAGAAACTGAGGCTGAGGGAAGGGAAGTCATTTGCCCAAAGTCATACCACCAAGTGCCTGGGACCAGTTTTTATTATTAATACCATTATTGATATGGTTTGGATTTGGTGTTCCTGCCCAAATCTCATATCAAATTGTAATTCCCAGTGTTGGAAGAGGGGCCTGGTGGGAGGTTATTGGATCATGGGAGTGGACTTCCCCCTTGCCAGTCTTGTGATACCAAGTGAGTTCTCACAAGATCTGGTTGTTTGAAAGCGTGTAGCGCCTCCTGCTTCTCTCTCTTCCTCCTGTTATGGCCACATAAGAGATGACGCCTTCCTTTCACCTTCTACCATGATTGTAAGTTTCCTGAGGCCTCTTCAACCATGCTTCCTGTACAGCCTGCAGAACCATGAGCCAATTAAACCTCTCTTCTTTATAAATAACCCAGTCTCAGGCAGTTCTTTATAGCAATGTGAAAAGAGACTAATAAAATTATTATATTTTTAACAAACATTTTATCTTAGAACAGTTTTAGATGTATAGAATAGTTATGAAGGTGTTACACAGAGTCCCCCTACACTCCATGCCATTTCTACTCTTAATACCTCACATTAGTGGGGCACATTTGTCATGATTAATTAATGTTAATACATTAGTGTTAATTAAAGTCCATGCTTTATTCAGATTTCTGTAGTTTTCCCTGATGTCCTTTTTTTCTATGCCAGAACACTGTCCAGGATGCCACATTGCATTAGCTATCATGTCTCCATAGACTCCTCTAGACTCTGGTTGTTTATCAGACTTTTCTTGTATTTGATAACCTTGATAGTTTTGAATGCTGGTTAGACATTTTGTAGAAGATCTGTGGCCAGTTTTAAACCCAAATTTGTCTTAGTCCTAAGCTCATGCTATTTCTATCAAACTCTATATCTTTTTTGTTTGTTTGTTTTTTGCCTTTTCATGAGGCAGGATCTCACTTTGTCACCCAGGCTGGAGTATAATGGTCTGATCTCAGCTCTCTGCAGCCTCGACTTCCTCAGGCTCAGGTGATCCTCCCATCTCACCCTCCCAAATAGCTGGGACTATAGGCATACATCACCATGTCTGACTAATTTTTGTACTTTTTGTAGAGATAGCATCTCTCCATGTTGCCTAAGCGTATCTTGAACTCCTGGGCTCAAGTGATCTGCCCACCTCAGCCTCCCAAATTGCTGGGATTACAGATGTAAGTCACCATGCCTGGCCAAACCCTATATCTTTGCAGCAAGAGAGGATGAAAGAGACTTTCACCACTCATACACACAGAACTTGATTGATTGATTGATTGACTATGGAATTATTAGCTAAAAACTAAGAAGCTCCAGAATGGGATCCCCCTCACTGCCCCAACAGCTGCAAGAGAGGTGTAATTTGGGGCCTGGCTTTTTGTCTGTGCTAATAAAACCCCTATACACCACTTTAGACAACAACCTAAAAGGAAAGGATCCTTCAGGACCTTGCTGTTTCTGAGTTGGAAGTCCTTTGTGCATGTCAAGAGATTTCCCTCAGCCTCGGTGGAGAGTGATGGGGCCCAGGCTGCTGAGCCCAAGCAAGCTACAGTGGTTGCAGGGGCTCCTGCTCCCTGGGCCTGGGTCGTGTGACTAATGGCTTTCAGTGATATGAATGCTTGGCCCTGGCTCCATCAGGGCTCCCGACAGCACTCAGCCTAGAAATGTGTTCAGTGGTGAACTCTTCGGAAAGCCTGGGGAGGCTAGGCTTGGTGACTCACACCTGTAATCCCAGCACTTTGGGAGGGTGAGGCAAGCGGATCATTTGAACCCAGGGGTTTGAGCTCAACCTGGGTAATGTCCTACTAAGCTCTCTGGGTCTTCTAAGCCTTTGCACATCTCTACAAAAAAAAAAAAATTAGCCAGGTATGGTGGCATGTATCTGTGGTCCCACTACGTAGCAGCCTGAAAGGCAGTGAGTGAAGACAGTGCCATTACACTCCAGGCTGGGTGACAAAGCCAGACCCTGTCTCACACACACACACACACACGCACAGGCCTGAGGAGCTCCCTGTGGGGGATATGTCCAGCCTGAGGAAGAGGGCAACAAAGGAGGCCTGGATGCAGAGTTCGGGTTTTCCTGGGCTGCCTGGCTGCCTGCGTGCCCGGGTGCTCAGGCCAGCCTTTGGCCTTTTTGCATCATGTTGGAGCCAAGTGGCCGATGAGGCTGGTGCGGTGGCCTGAATTGTGGAAGACAAGCTAGAGAGACTGGGCTTCATTTTGTAGACAGCAGAAGCCACTAAGGGTATCTGAGCAGGACAGGGCGTGGTGAGAATAAAAGCAAAGAGTAAACCTGGCATCCTTCCCCCAGGTGCACAGGTGAGGACCTTCACTGCCCTGCCCCTGAGGGAATGCCCGAATGCTACAGTCAGAAAAAGGCAAATGCCTGCTTTCTTGTCTTTTCTCTCAGGGAGCACCCACACATCCAGGGCTCACCCCACGCTGCTTTGCTCTGCTCTGCCCTCCCCCCACCCCACCCCTGCCATCTGCCTCCAAGGGCTCAAGCTCCTTGCCTGCTGGCTGTGCCCTCACAAATTTTACCTCTTCTGCCACTAGGAAAAGGTATCCGAGAGGAGAAGGGGAGCTGCAGGAAGCCAGGGGGCACCAGAGATAGACCGCAGGCACCTTGCCCCCTGCCTCTGTTCCCCCCTGCCCTCAACCCTACAGCAACTAGGGCTAGGTAATATCTGGGTAGATTTCCTTTTGCTTTTTGTTTGTTTCCTGCATTTTCCACCGAGTGTGCTTTGTTTTGAGAGGGCAGAGCTGACTCCGCCAGTCGTCTTCCTCTGCGTGGCAGGCATAATCGGTGCTGCACCTGGCTTATGAGTACTGATGGCGATGATGAGGAGAGCTGAATGGAAACGACGTTCCTGGCTGTGTTTCTTCGCCCGTGCAAGAGGCCGCAGCAGAGGTCTGCTGCTGTAGGTGTGATTTTGGCTTTTAGGGATGAGATGATCCTTGAGACCCAGGCTTTGCTGCTGAGCAATAGAAGCTCCCACATTAGCTCCTCGTCTTGAGGCAGGGATGTTGCTTAAGACTCATTTGGCTTCAAGGAACTGAATACTCGAGAGGCTTAAAAACAAAGGCGTTTAACTTTCATATATGACAAGACACTGGAGATGGACGATGGCAAGAATGGTCTAGCAGTTCCGGTGTTCCAGTGTCGGAGCCCTGTCTCTGTGACTCTCCTGGCCTATCCCTCATGGTCACATATTGGCTGCCACAGCTCCAAGCATTAGAACAGCATCCCAGGCTGGAGGCAAGAAGACATATAAAACAAGCCTTTTCTGTACCAGCTCTTTCTTCTTATTCAGGAATGAAATCCTAATCAGAAGCCACCTAGTAGGGTTCCTCTTAGGGTCCATTACCCAGAATCTGGTCTTATGTCCATACAGATAAGGGATATAAATTCCCTTTACTACTAATCATTAGTAAAGGGAAACAAGATGGAACTGTTTGACTTAGACCAATCATATTCATGCCCTGAGGCTAGAGAAAGAATCTACACTGTATGTGTTGCAGTCAAGAGAGAAGAGGCAGCTGGAAGGGTAACCTGCAGCGGCAGCCACAGGGAACTCCATGTCCAGCTAGATAGAGCCGTCTGGCTTGGTCTGTGAGGACTCCAAGGACAGAAATCCTACAGATTCTGTTTGTAATGTCCTCCTAAGCAGTCTGGGTCCTCTGAGCCTTTGCACACACTGTTCCCTCTGCTTGGAACACTGAGCCCCACTTCCCTGGGCCCGGCCTGCATGTCTGCAGACACCAGTGATGCAGGGACATTGTTGTCACTCTGAGTGTACCCCCAACCCTGTTCGGCCACAGATGCCTTACTCCATTCCACTTTGTGGTTTACTTTTCGGTCTCCCATTGATAGAATTGGTGTCTCCAATGACTGGCACGTCATAGGCGTGCAACACGCAGTAAAGAATGGACAATGACAATTGTGACCATAGAGGCAGCACACTGTTCCCTCCACGTTAGTGATGCTCAGGCAGATGGCCTCCTCTCAGCGCTACATTGTCCACAGTAGGCGCTGCATGAAGGAATCAGTGGCCCACTCAGAGGCCACTAACTGGTTCTTCTGCTTCCATTTTTTTCTCTCCCCAGCCCATTTCTCACTCTACTACCTAGTGAATCAATCACCAATCAATCTCTTATTTTTCTTTCCTCTTTAATTGAATATCTTTTTAGCCCGACACTGTGGCTCACCACTGTAATCCCAGATCTTTGGGAGGCCGAGGTGGGCAGATCACTTGAGGTCAGGAGTTCAAGACCAGTCTGGTCAGCATGGTGAAACCCCATCTCTACTAAAAATACAAAAATTGGGCTGGACGTGGTGGCTCATGCCTGTAATCCCAGCACTTTGGGAGGCTGAGGTGTGTGGATCACCCGAGGTCAGGAGTTCGAGACCAGCCTGAGCAACATGGAGAAACCCCATCTCTACTAAAAATACAAAATTAGCTGGGGATGGTGGCACATGCTGTAATCCCAGCTATGTGGGAGGCTGAGGCAGGAGAATCACTTGAACCCAGCAGGCAGAGGTTGCAGTGAGCAAAGATCACACCATTGCACTCCAGCCTGGGCAACAAGAGTGAAACTCCGTATCAAAACAAACAACAACAATACAAAAATTATCCAGGCTTGGTTTTAGACACATGTAATCTCAGCTACTTGGGAGGCTGAGGCACAAGAATTGCTTGCACCCGGGAGGCAGAGGTTGCAGTGAGCTGAGATTACACCACTGCACTCTAGCCTGGGCAGCAGAGTGAGACTCCATCTCAAAAAAAGAAAGAAAAAAAAAAGAAGAGAAAATATTTTTATTATATATGTCTATCATAGAAACCTTGAAAACCTTAGATATGAAAAAGAGGAAAATAAGATATAATCTCACAATTCAGAAAGAGCCACGGGTTAAATTTTTATTCCTGTCTTATAATATTTTTGCTAGCAAATTCATATATAAAATAGGATTACAACATAATGGATTGTATTTTTCCTTAATGAACACATCGTAGCATGTTTCCATGTTAATACACACTCGTATCATCATGTTTTATGTGGGAAAATATAAGTAACATAAAACTTAACCATTTTAACAATTTTTAAGTGTACAGTTTCGTGGCATTAAATACATCCATGTTGTACAATCATTAGCACCATCCATCTCCAGAACAGTTTCATCGTCCCAAGTGGAAACTTGTGCCCATTAAATAACAACTCCCCATATCCCTTCCCTCCAGCCTTTCCATTGGAGATGTCTATCTATCTATCTATCATCTGTCTATTAGTCACTCCTTATCCAAGATTTCACCTTACATGGTTTTAGTTACCCAAGGTCAACTCAACCATGGTCCAAAAATATTGAATGGGAAATTCCAGCAATTGACAATACATGAATTTTGATTTGTATGCCATGTTGAGCAGCATGATGCAATCTTGCACCACCCTGCTTGGGATGTGAATATCCCTCTGTTCCGTGTATCTATGCTGGACAGGCTACCTGCCCTATGCAATGTGACTGTATAAGAAAAAACTTAGTATATATAGAGTTCTGTACCATCTGTGATTTCAGGCATCCGCTGGGGCCTCGGAACGTATCTCCCATGGATGAGGTTGCAGGGGTTCTGTACCGCATTCTGTTCTGCTTTCTGTTCCTATGAATTTGACCACTCTTGGTACCTCATATAAGTAGCATCATACAATTTTTGTCTTTATGTGGCTGGCTTATTTCATTTAGCATCATGTCTGCAAGGTTCGTCCATGTCGTAGCATGGGCCAGAATGTCTTTCCTTTTTAAGGCTGAATAATGTTTCATCATGAGTGTAAACCACATGTTTATCCATTCATTGGTTGATGGAAACTTGGGTTGTCTCCTCCTTTGGCTATTGTGAAACATGCTGCTGTGAACATGGGTATACAAGTATGTGTTCCGGTCCCTGCTTTTAATTCTTTGGGATATATCCTCAGAAAAGGAGTTGCTGGCTCATAGATATCATCACTTTTAATAATTACAGAGGGTTTCATTGTGGATGAGCAACAAGTTTTATTTAACCAGTTCCTTATTGCTGGCCTGGTAGGCAGTTACTACTTTTTGTAAACATCAGGATAATAAACGTCCTGTTTAATATATCTTTGTCCCACAGGAGCATCTTTTTTTTTTTTTTTTTGAGATGGCATCTCACTCTGGCACTCAGGCTGGAATACAGTGGCTCAATCTTGGCTCACTGCAACCTGCACCTCCCGGGTTCAAGTGATTTTCCTGCCTCAGCCTCCTGAGTAGCTGGGATTATAGCTGTGGACCACCACGCCTGGCTAATTTTTGTATTTTTAGTAGAGATTGGGTTTCACCATGTTGGTCAGGCTGGTCTCAAACTCTTGACCTCATGATCTGCCCACCTTGGCCTCCCAAAGTGGTGGGATTACAGGCATGAGCCACCGCACCTGGCCCCACAGAAGCTTTTTAACATAGACCTGAGCATTTCACTGCTCCACCCAAGACTCCCAGGACTTCTCATAACTTCCAGACTTCACTCCATCTCTGAAGCTCAGGGCTCAGTGGACAAGGTCTTCATGTTCTGGTCTTGCTGTCACTTCTCTGTTCACTCACTCTTGCAATGCCCCAGGACCCTATGCTCTCCGCCCCCCCTCCATCTTTCCCCACTTTTGCACCTGCTGTCTCCTCTCCTTGAGGTACATGGCCATCCTTCTTCCCACCAGGAGAACTTGAAAGCCCTCTGGAGGGTTAACCTGGACTGTTTTCCCCCTTGTGAACCTCTTGCTCACATCGTAGGCAGAATTAACCACACCCTTCTCTGTCATCCATACGTATGTCTGTTGGAGCATTTATTATGTGTTAGCATAGTTACTTGTTGTTGGAGGCAGCTTGAAATTACAGAAAGAGGGCAGAGTTCATACTCCAAAAGACCTACTCCAGAATCCTAGTTCTTACAGTATGACTTTGAGCAGGCTGCATGGCTTCTCTGAGCCTCACTTTGCATTTGTAAAATGAAGAGAATAATTCCTACTTTAAAAGGATTATTTCAGGATTAAAGACAATGAGCAGTAGTGACACAGATTAGGTATAATAATATTAGTATCAGTCTGGTAGCTATGACAGTGATGCCACTGGTGAAAATCATGATGGTGGTGATTGATAGTGATGATAATGACTATGACTGGTGATGGTGTGATAATGTTGGTGATAATTATGATAATGGTAATGATGATTATATTTTAGTGATGGTAATGATGATGGTAGTGATGATGGTGGTAATGTCTGTGATGATGGTGTTGGTGGTAATTATGAGGTGTCGATGATGATGGTGTTGATAGTGATGTTGAACTTGTTCCTCTGTTAGAACCTGATCACTACGATGCCAGGTGCTGTGCAGCTGCATCTGTGCTTTCCTGGTGTCTGACATAGAGTATGTACTCAGTAAATAATATGTTAATTATTTCAAGGCTCAGCTGCTTTGGCAGGTGGTGGGTTGATGCTTCCTCAATTAACCTGATTGGCTGAACCTTCCTCTGAGTCCTCCCCAGTTGTGAATTTTGTCAGCTCAGGCAGGGAGGGTCCCTGACTTGGAATTGTTAGATTGGAGTTTTTCTCAGTGGTCCCCTTGGCCAGTCACCCCCCTTCTCTGGGCTTCACCCCACTTCTCTGGGCTTCACGCCACTTCTCTGCTGCAACAAGGGCTTCCTATCCAACCTCTGATTCAACACCATGATTTTCATTCAGAAGTGCCTTGCTCTGTAACCATACCCAGATTATTTCACTTTCGGTGAGTTTTATATCCTAGCTGGAATGGGCACCAGCACCTGAGGAGGGAGACTATGTTTGAGTTCCCTTTTATCTTCTTCTGCAGTACCATGCTTAGCACTCAGCCGTTGCCTTGGCTATGATGGTGGTGGGGCTAGGTGGAAGAAGACAATCAATGCCTGGGGCCATTGAACTTGCACCACCCCCACTGTTCCTGGGCCATCCCATAGTCAGAAAGATGAGAATGATGACTTGTCACTTCTGTGTCTCCTGTCGAGCATGTTACCAAAGGCCTTCCTGTGCTGGGTGGGAGGGTGGCCAGATGCCAAAGCCCCACACAGCTGCAGGGATCTGGGTATGCACCACACCTTCCCCCCTCCTGCTTGCTCAGTGTATCCATTGGCTTAGATTCTTGACAGTCTCCTTCTCCTGCCTTCTAATGGAGGTGAACAGAGCTGCAAACACCGTGTACTCCTGCACGCTAGCCTCCTCCAAGACCACAGCACTGCTGGGTGAGTGAGTGCTAGCTGAGCCTTCCCCGGCAAAGGGCATGGCCCAGGAAGAAAGACAGACACAGTCTTTACGATATAAGGAAAGTGCCATGGGATGCTTTTGGAATTCAGAGTGGCTTTGTGGAGGAATGGTGCTGGCCCTCTCAGCATTGAGGAGGATGAGACATTCTCAGCAGGGAGATGCCTTTGACAAAGTATAGAGAGGCAGAAGCATTTGCACTTTCTTACTTTCTTGGCAGGGACCTGGAAGGAGATTACTTCCCCCCCCCGCCCCACCCGCCTCCCCGCACATGATAACAACATGGCTTTGTCTTCTTAGGGCACTTCCTAAAGCAGAAGAGAAGAATTATCTTTATAATCCCATTGGCCTGATTAGAAAACTGAGGTCTGTTGGAAGGAAGTGCTGTGGGGAGCAAGGGGTAGGGTGGGGCCGGGAAGGCTGAAGAGCAGTGAGAGACCTCCAGGCCACAGTGAGACCAGACCCACCGCACAATGACACTTGTCCCTGACCGGCTGTGAGCTGCCGGCTTGGGCAGCTCTGCCCACTGGGGGCTGATAGGTTCTGAAGGAGTTGGGCAGGAAGTCCTTCTGGACTTTAGCCAGCTTCTCATCAACACACAGGGCTCTCTCTGCCCCTGTGTTCTAACCCTGCCTGAGCTTCCCCACGGTGCACCGATGGCTGCAGCCCTCGTCCCTGGGAATGGGTGGCCCTGCTGACCCTCTGGCAGTCCAGAGGCAGGGTCTGGGGAGGCCTGCCCGGCCCAGAATTGGGATCCAAGGACCTGCTCTAGGGGGCAGAGAGGAGTTTTTCTTTACATATTAGACAGGTTTCTGCCCAATTGAGATAAACTCTTATCTTTGCAAATGTAATGGTTTGAATATTCGAGAGTCTAGCCCTGGTCCTTTCTTCGCTGTCTGCTTCAGTTTCTATTTGAGGGCACCTCAGAGCAGTGCATTATAAAGAGGCCATTTCTTTAATAGCTGGCCCTAAACAAGTTAGATTTCAGCTTTCTGAGCCTCTGTTTGTCCATCAGAAGGGGAGTTCTTCCTTCACTGAGTTGTGGTTGAATAGGAGAAAATTTGTGTATGGCATCTAACAACACATAGCACGTGTTCAACGAATTTTAGGATTCGTTTTCTCACTCCCTGTGCACGAAGTCATCCTATAAGGCCAGCAGTTGTTCTGCATTTCCCCTCCTAAATCCAGAGTTCATATTTTAGGTTTGTTTCAGCTGGGGCTGGTGTGCACCTCCTGAAGCAGAGGAAGTGGGCAGGGGACACTTAGCTCCCAGAAAAGCAAATGCTGAGCCAAGGAAGAGGTGTAGGCATTGGGTGGTGGCTGGAAGAATGTGCTTTCTGGACAGTGTGTCTTACTTCCATTCCAACCCTTCACATCCAATTAAAAACAGCCTTCTCTACCTGGAGGAGATGAACTAGCAGAGGGATCTCTAGGATAGAATTGTGAATCCCCAAAACATGTAATTTGTGCCTTTTTTTTTTTTTTTTTTTTTTGAGATGGAGTCTGGCTCTGTTGCCCAGGCTGGAGTGCAACTGGGCTGGTGGGATCTTAGTCCACCACAATCTCTGCCTCCTGGGTTCAAGCAATTCTCCCATCTCAGCCTCCCGAGTAGCTGGGACTACAGGCATGTGTCACCGTGTCCAGCTAATTTTTGTATTTTTGGTAGACGTTTCACCATGTTGGCCAAGCTGGTTTTGAATTCTTGATCTCAAGTGATCAATCCACCTTGGCCTCCCAAAGATCTTGGATTGCAGGCATGAGCCACCACACCCGGCCTAATATGTGCCTGTTGAAGTGCAGTTATGTGTTCCACAAGGAAGGAAACAATATATTATGATGCATTGCTACTTGCTGCTTCTTTGCACACCATTGCAGCCTTGCAACTGTTTCCGCACTAGAGGGTGCCAGTGAGGGGCTCTTTGGCATTTCTCTTCTATTGCCTTCCTCTTCTATTGCCTTCTAGCTTCAAAGGAGCTTCTAGGTTCACCACCTAGAATGAGTAGAAAGAAGAAGGACCAGGGGTTAGGAAGGCTTGGTTCTTATTCAGTATTTCTTTTATAGTCTTGGTGCCTTGGAGAGAATTTCATCCTGTGGGTCTGTTTCATCATCTCTAATGCGAGCGTGTTGGCTTAGGTGATCTTCAGTGCTCCTCGAAGTAGAGTTTTGAAGTTGTCCTCACAGATGGAATGCTGTCAGCTAAACCTGCAGTCTAGGAAGGCATATGGATACAGTGAAATCAAATACCTTCCTTCCTATATTTCTCTTAATCCTTTGTTAGTTTATAAGAAACACTGGTGCTCTCCTAGTTGGTCTTAACTCGGGATTCAGGGAGATGCCTTCTTGACCTTGCCCATGACTGGCATCATGGCCTGGAGCTGAGCATCTCATGCTGTCCTGACTCACTTGTACCCACCCCAACAGGAAACAGAATAAGAGTCATTTCTTTATTCTCTTTATGCTACCTCCTTGTTTGGTCACATCTGCGGAACATCCTTTTGTAGAACTTTTATTTTGGTTCCTAGGAGACTCCCCTCACCATAACATTGACAAAAACCTTCTTTTCTGAAACTAGAATCTGGTGGCCAGTGATTTATTTCTGGAAAAATTTTCTTCTGAAAATAAAGAAGTATAAATAAAAAGAAAACTCTCACTAGTAAGTCCACTATCCAGAAACCATCTGTCAACATTTTGCCTCATTTTATCGTAGTATTTTCGTTCACGTTGATGAGACATATTGTACATACAATTTGTATCCTGCATTTTTCTTTTAATGCTGTATGATGAGCATCTCCTTAGCCAATAGAATAGAATTGGCATGCCTGTGCACTGTTTTCATACAAGAGGTGAATCATAACAGTCATTTTCTTAATGTTGGATATTAAATTTATTGCCAATTTCTCAATGGGCATAAATAATCCCACGATTGAGCCCTTCACACACACAGTGGCTCCTTAGGGCTGAAATCCCCTGTCCTGATATTAATGCATGCTTGATGAATTTGAAAGAGTAAGGCAGCTAGACCTAGGAGGGAGAAGAAGAGGAATGGTTATGTAAGACTTTCTGTTTTCTTCCAAGCACTGAGAGCAGAGTACTTGGTCCTTTATGTTAACCCTCAGAACAATCACTGGAGCTAGGTTTTCCAGATGGGAATTGGAGGCTTGGAGAGATTCAGGGGTTTGATTCTCAGGTTACACAGCTGGTGGAAGCTGCTTCAGGATTCGATCCTGGGTACATCACGCTGCATAATTGGCTTCTCCCTTGCTGCCACGCTGCTTGGAGGCAGAAAGAACAGAATCTGTGGGATCTAGGACCTGTTGTAGGGAGCTGGTGAGTCCACCACCAAAAAGCAGTGGTCAGGTTGCAGGGGAAGGGGTGCTTCTCTGCACAGAGCCTGGTGGAAATGGAGCTGCCCGGGGGCAGTGGAGGCAGTGAGTGTCCCAGCTGTGGGGCCTGGAGAGATCTGATCCCCTGGGGCTCAGGGCCGTCAGCCAAGGTTTGCAGCCTGCTCTGCTGGAGAGTCCAGGTCTCTGCCTCATCAGCTCCTGCTCTTGTCCACACTTTGCTTTACCACTCCTAATAAATCTGAATCAGATTTTCTTGACATTATACTCATAAATTTGAAGTGGAGTTCTTACCAGGCCTGTCAGTAAGATGGAGAAGGGAGAATGAGAAGGAGAGGTGAATTCTAGGAATTTGGGCTATTTTAAAACACAGACTCATTATTCTAAGGATTGCAGGTCACTAGTACCAGAGAAGAATTCTGCAGGCGTGATAGCTGGTGTTCAAGCAATTAGGCTCAAAATGACAACTAAGAGGGGTGTGTGTATGTGTGTGTGTGTGTGTGTGTGTGTGTGTGTGTGTGTGTGTGGCCACTCCTTCTTCTCCTTACATTGTTGGGGAGCTTGCTTGGGAATGCCTTGTGCAGGGCCAGCTGTGTCAGTGGAAGAAAGGGTGATCTTATAAGGGAGTACTGGCCCTCTCTGGGGGGAGCTGGTGACCCCTAATCCCCTGTCATCCCGCTGCACGCATAGGTGTCTCTTCAGACCTGTTACCTCTCCCCTGTGACTTCAGCCTTCTCTTCTGTAAAATGCAGGCTGGGATTAGAACCTTTGTAAACTCCTCTTCAGCTATGGGAAGCGTCCTGTGATTGAGACCGCAGGTGCCTCTCAGCATGCTGTTTTATGGTCAAGTTGCTTCCGGGAGAGATCCAAGATGGCCGATTAGCAACAGCTCAGGAATGTAGCTCCCAGTGAAAGCGCAGAGAACGAGTGGACGCCGCACTTTCCGACGAATTTTTGTAGCCCACAGACCGGGAGATTCCCGGCAGAGGAGCCACAC
>CAUYQU010022156.1:0-20392 GCA_963574635.1 Cheracebus regulus | reverse complement strand
TTAAACAGTAAACCAACAACACATTCAACGAAACACACCCGCACAAAAAAAACGGATGGAGTAAAATTTAACAACCAAAAGGAGACCAAAAAAAAAAAAAAAAAAAAAAAAAAGGCAGGAGTTGCAATCCTAGTCTCTGATAAAATAGACTTTAAACCAACAAAGATCAAAAGAGACAAAGAAGGGCATTACATAGTGGCAAAAGGATCAATGCAACAAGAAGAGCTAACAATCCTAAATATATACACACCCAATACTGGAGCACCTAGATACATAAAGCAAGTTCTTAATGACCTACAAAGACACTTAAGACTCCCACACAATAATAGTGGGAGACTTTAACACTCCACTATCAATATTAGACAGATCAACGAGACAGAAAATTAACAAAGATATCCAGGACTTGAACTCAGATCTGAACCAAGCAAACCTAATACACATTTACAGAACTCTCCACCACAAATCCACAGAATATACATTCTTCTCAGTACCACATTGCACTTGCTCTAAAATTTACCACATAATTGGAAGTAAATCACTCCTCAGCAAATACAAAAGAATGAAAATCATAACAAACAGTCTCTCAGACCACAGTGCAATCAAATTAGAACTCAGAATTCAGAAACTAATTCAGAACCATACAACTTCATGGAAACTGAACAACTGGCTCTTGAATGTTGACTGGATAAACAATGAAATGAAGGCAGAAATAAAGATCTTCTTCAAAACCAATGAGCTAAATTTCCCTCTAGACACTGCTTTAAATGTGTCCCAGAGATTCTGGAAGACACAACGTACCAGAATCTCTGGGGCACATTTAAAGCAGTGTCTAGAGGGAAATTTATAGCAATAAATGCCCACATGAGAAGCAAGGAGAGATCTAAAATTGACACCCTATTATCAAAATTGAAAGAGCTAGAGGAGCAAGATCAAAAAAACTCAAAAGCTAGCAGAAGACAAGAAATAACTAAGATTAGAGCAGAACTGAAGGAGATAGAGACACAAAGAACCCTTCAAAAAATGAATAAATCCAGGAGCTGGTTTTTTGAAAAGATCAACAAAATAGACCACTAGCCAGATTAATAAAAAAGAAATGAGAGAAGAATCAAATAGATGCAATAAAAAATGATAAAGGGGATATCACCACAGATTCCACAGAAATACAAACTACCACCAGAGATTACTACAAACAACTCTATACACATAAACCAGTAAACATGAAAGAAATGGATAAATTCCTGGACACGTGCACCCTCCCAAGCCTAAACCAGGAAGAAGTCAAAACACTGAATAGAGCAATAACAAGGGCTGAAGTTGAGGCAGCAATTAATAAGCCTACCAACCAAAAAAAGCCCAGGTCCAGATGGGTTCACAGCTGAATTCTACCAAACATACAAAGAGGAGCTAGTACTATTCCTTCTGAAACTATTCCAAAAAATCCAAAAAGAGGATTTTATGAGGCCCAAATCAGTTTATGAGGCCAACATCATCCTGATACCAAAACCTGGCAGAGACTCAACAAGAAAAGAAAACTTCAGGCCAACATCCATGATGAACACAGATGCAAAAATCTTCAATAAAATACTGGCAAACTGATTGCAACTGCTCATCAAAAAGCTTATCCATCATGATCAAGTAGGCTTCATCCCGGGGATGCAAGGCTGGTTCAACATATGCAAGTCTATGAATGTAATTCACCACATCAACAGAACCAATGACAAAAACCACGATTGTCTCAATAGATGCAGAGAAGGCCTTTGATAAAATTCAACAGCCCTTTATGCTAAAAACTCTCAATAAACTAGGTATTGATGGAACGTATCTCAAAATAATAAAAGCTATTTATGACAAACCCACAGCCATTATCATACTGAATGGGCAAAACCTGGAAGCATTCCCTTTGAAAACTGGCACTAGACAAGGATGCCCTCTCTCACCACTCCTATTCAATATGGTATTGGAAGTTCTAGCCAGAGCAATCAGGCAAATAAAAGAAATAAAGGGTATTCAATTAGGAAAGAAGGAGGTCAAATTGTCTCTATTTGCAGACAACATGATTATATATTTAGAAGACCCCATTGTCTCAGCCCAAAATCTCCTGAAACTGATAAGCAACTTCAGCAAAGTCTTAGGATACAAAATCAATATGCAAAAATCACAAGCATTCCTATATACCAATAACAGACTTAAAGAGAGCCAAATCAAGAATGAACTGCCATTCACAATTGCTGTATAAAGAGAATATAATACCTAGGAATACAACTAACAAAGGATGTAAAGGACCTCGTCAAGGAGAACTACAAACCACTGCTCAACAAAATAAGAGAGGACACAAACAGATGGAGAAACATTCCATGCTCACTGTTAGGAAGAATCAATATCGTGAAAATGGCCATACTGCCCAAAGTAATTTACAGATTCAACACTATCCCCATAAAACTACCAGTGACCTTCTTCACAGAACTGGAAAAAACCACCTTAAACTTCATATGGAACCAAAAGAGAGCCCGCATTTGTGCTAATCACCCACTCCTTCCCTGACAGCTTTGCTGATTCCTGCACCAGGAATGTAAGTGGTCATTAACTTCCTACAATTTGGACTACTCAAGTGCCAGCTCTTGAGAAACTCCATGACCATTTTAGCTGCAAGTAATTTTGCCCTGTCACAACTTCTATGACATTGGGCACCTCTCTCCTGGAAGCCCACTCTCTACCTGTGTTGGAGTCAGCTGTGGTATAGCTTATCTCTTCCATTGAACTGTAAACTCCATGAGGGCAGGACTCCTTCTGAGCCACCTTTTATGTCCCTCCCTCCTCCTGCTCCCCTGCCCAGCACAATGAGTATATGGCCGGACCTCATTTCTCCCTTCATCTTAATGCCATGCCAACACTGCACACCACCTACTCACCACCTGCCAGTAGCCACTCTGAGGCCTGATGGCCACATGTGTGAGCCTCAGCTGACTGTGTACTGTTGGACCCCTTCTGATTTGCTCTTCCCATCCATTCATCCTTCCTCTCACATTTTGTTGCCCTGCACCAATGGGGTGATAGATGGAATATCAGATGTCTCCTGGAGGGCCAGTCCTGCCAATAGGGTCCAATTCTTATAGCCAGTTGATTCTACCATGTCATGACAAAATTCTGTAATTTCTGTAATCATTGCCTTCATGGGACTTATATTCTATCAAGAGGGATAAATAATAAGCAAGATGTCTTCCTCCACCTTTACAATAGTTTACAATTGTAAATTTCAGTTGAGAAGTTAAGACAAATCATGTTTGCCTTCTAGAAAGCACAGATTCTATTTCTCAATTCAGAAATACATTTTTGCCTCTTTATGGCCATCCTATGTAAAATTTCAGCCCCTATTCGCAGTATTTACTATCCTCTTTTCCTACTTTTAACATTTTTCTTAACACTTTTTACTAATATGCTCCATATTTTCTTTCTTATTGCTATGGTTTGAATATCTCCTCTAAAACCCATGTTGAAATTTAATTGCCATTATAAAAGTATTAAGAGGTGGAGCCTTTAAGGAGTGATTAGGACATGAAGGCCCTGCCTTCATGAATGGATGAATGCTATTATCTTGGGAGTGGGTTAATTATCATAGGAATGGGCTCTGAATAAAACGTGGAGTTTGGGCCTATCCTCTCTGTTTCTGATGCTCACCTGTCCTTCTGCCTTCTGCCACGGGATGATGCAGCATGAAGGCCTCCACCAGAAGCCAACACCATGCTTTTGGACTTTCTAGCCTCTAGAACTATGAGCTAAATACAATTCTATTGTTTATAATCACCCAGTCTGTGGTATTCTGTTATATCAACATAAAATGGAGGAAGACATCTTGCTTATTATTTATCCCTCTTGATAGAATATAAGTCCCATGAAGGCAATGATTTTGATTTATTATTCCTGTGTCCATAGCAGTTTGTGGCCTAGAAAAGTCACTCAACAAACATTATTAAGGTAAATGAAGGAGTACATAGTGAATGGAGGGATGTGTATGCTCCTTTCTGGCCAGACCACTGGCTACCCAAAGCTGTGGGCATCCTCTCTTCCTGTCCAGGGGAAGGAATTCTCCCAGCCTGTCCATCATGCCCCCCAGGAGCCTGGCTTGTTGGCTTTCTGTTCTTCCCATGATGCAGCACTCACCTTCAGCTTGTGCTCATGCTCCTTGTTGACACGGGCCAGCAGCTGGGCTTTTCTTCTGTTGAGGGCATCGATGAGGGCATCACATTGGGCCACCAGACAGGCTTCAAACTCCACACTGTTCTCCTGTGTAATAGAGCACATTTCTCAACTGCAAGGTGCTAGGTGCCTCAGGCTGCCAGAGAAAACAGAGCTCCCCCATCCCGCTGAAGGGAGTGAAAAGGAAGTCTGTCCACAATGCACATTTGGTAATTTAAAAAAAATAACTGGATAAACTTTATTCTACAATGGTCACGTTTCGCTTTAAATTTAGATTGAAAAGGATAAATATTTATTGCTTAAATTTATCAAAAGGAAATCGTTTCTACAATTTGAATTATATTAAGTAAAACAAAGCTTTAGCTTATAGAGTTGGGCATGAATGCTTTTGAGGGCCACGTACGTCTAACTATATATGGTGGAAGCTGGCATTCAAAAAGGCAACGAGGAGTGAGCGGGGCATTGCTGAGGCACAAGAAATCATTAAAATCACAGGAATGAAGAAGAAAGAAAATGGCACTGGTCTTCAGTATTAATAATAATCCAGTGAGAACTGAAGTTTATAAGATATGAGAATAATGGGCAAAAGTACTTGCCTCTTTCATTAAGGAAAGCAAATAGTAGGTTGTTAAAAATAATCAATGTATGTAATAGGGATCGCCCTGGGACAAAAATCAGACATGACCCAACACCTTGCAGGGGAAAGGCAACTACATACTAAATGAATTATAACTTTCCCATGATGTTTAAATTAAATGTTGGATATAACATTTTTATTTGATTTAAATCTGTACATACCGTAAACATTTCTTTTAAGCAATTCTTTCAATGAGTTATATGCATTTATTAAGGATAATCCTTTCAATGAGTTACATATACAATTTTGATTCTTAAACCATAATCTGAAAAAAAGTAATTCACAGTGAATGAAAGCTAAATACTCACATATACATTAGTAGTACTTACAAAGCACTACTCAGTTGAGTAAACTGTAAACTTTTGCGGGCTGGCAAGGAAGGAACAATTTAACCTATCAAATTTTAATTTATTACTAAAGTCATAAAGAACTGTGTCTCTTTATATAATAATCAACTGATAGTCATTTAGTAATTGTTTTCAAATACAAGGTCTTTGTATAAGGAATGCATTAGTAATTGCTTGAACAATGCTAAATTCTTGCTTTCAAGGCGATTGCTTTTGAGCTCTCAGAGAAGGCCCTTGGAAAACATCATTTAAGAGCTCTCTATGCCACATGCAGGGTAATATTGGAGTGTGGGGTGAGGGGAGACCTTCTCCTCGTAAGCTCGGTCACTGATTTAGAGCAGAAAGAAAGCTTTGCTCTGATGAAGAGGCCAGGGCTGAGGCAAGCCTGGGGCTGCACATTTTATGCCAGCAGAGTAAAGAAAGAACTGATTGATAAACTCTATTGCTTTGGAAGACAGAAGGAAGTATACAAAACTGCTAGGTTGTTAGGGAATCAAAAGTTTAACATGGGCCTGTGTGCCAAAAAAAGGCAAAGAAATCAGTGTGTAATTCTTTCAAAGGCTGGCTTACATTTGAAAATCCATACCTGCCTTGACATGGTGAAATATGAACTTAGTCAATTTACTGGAGGCCAGCAAAAAACAAGCTAAGGTTATTTCTGTGAGGCAAACTTCAAAACATAAGAGGGTCATTATTTTGGTGTCTCATATAGTTTATGGTTTTTCCCCTTCAGCTCTAGTGGAGAATTTATGAGCTCTCACATGCTGCTTAAATTGCTGGTCATTGTGTCTAGATAAAGCAATCTGAAATTACAGTTGCCAGGGGATCATGGTCAAAAAATATTTAAATGTCTAAGTGGAGGAGAAGCATTATTGTGGGTCAGGGAGGAAGAAAAGAAGAAAGAAAGGAAGAAAGGAAGGAAGAAAAAAAGAAAGGAAGAAGAGAGAAATAAAAAAAAAGAAAGGCAGGAAGGAAATAAAGGAAGAAAAAAGAGAAAACTGTGACCTGTTACCATTAAGTAATACAATTATTACAAGGTGTTTTGGGAACCTATAGGGTCTTACAAACTCAACAATAAGGACCCCAAATTTACAAAGAAATAGGCCTCTTTCTGAATATTTAGTAGTAGAGAATTAGGACCTCAGTGTGGAAGCCAGGAACCAGTTGGAAAATCAGGCTGTGTTTCTGGCTTGTTGGCAAAAAGTACTATCTTAAGAAGGGGTATGTTTGAAGTTGATCTCTATGTGTGTTTGTATGTAAAGAACAACAACAACAACAAAAAAAGGGAATTTTCCCATAACACATAAAAATAAGAGGAGAAAGAAACTCTCCTGCCGCACAGTTATATATTAGCCCATGGGGTTTCCTTGTGTTCCAGGTAATGCCCATACCTGGATCTGCTGGACCATGTTGCGGAGCTGTACCAGAAACTCCTTGGCTTCCTTAGCCCTGTCTGACAGTCCGTTCAGCGCCTGGGAGAGCTGGCTCTGCAAAGACAAAGAAGGAAACCATGGAGCTGTGATCACAGGATGCAGCAACAAGGCACAGAGGTGTTTTCAGCGAGACTTAAAACTGGAAAAGCACCAAGCTCCTCAGATTTCTCTTGTCCCAGGCTGGGCCTCTTTGCTGGCCTTTGTACGGGTAGTTTCCCGTATCCAAACTCCCTGGGCCCCTGAGTAGTTTCCCCTTGGAAGCAGTGAACACCTCTGGCCACAGTAGTCAAAGGCCCTTGCCAGCTGATATCAACACAGAATTTCTTCATCTCCTTCATTGATTAATTAAGCAATCATTTATTGAATACCTATTATTTGCTAAGGACTAAAAAAGCAAAACAAAACAGTGCGTCAGATGATTTAATTCTTATCATGTTGCTTAGCACAAAGGGCTGTCAGTCTGGGACTGGGGCAGAAAGAATAAAGAGTGTCAAGAACAGGATGAAGGAAGGAGTAGGTACTGGTGTGGTCCTCTGCGGCCACTTAAATATAATCACAAATTCGAAGGGCAGGACGACATTCCACTCCCGCCTCATCCATGTCCTCTTCCTTCTCCCAAGTATAGCCCTGCTACCCTAGCACATTTGTGTCCCCTCCACACTAGCTGCCTACACTAGGGCTTACTCTCTCTCTTCCCACACCACCCCATCCATAGAAGAAGGCAATTCTGCTGGGTTGGCAAGGTGTCCAGGCAGGTACTTGCTCTTTCAGCCTCCTCATCTGCTGGGATGGCCATGGTACATAATACTGTTGGATGAGACCTAAGTGGAAGTCTGCTGGGGACTGGAGGGGTCTGACAAAGCTTTTGCTTTTCTGCTGATACGGAAACACTGTGGTTGATGCAGCCTCTCCCTTTTAGTTCCTGACTTTAGGATGGATGCGATGTCTTCTGGCTCACATGAGGAGAAGGCCAATAGGGTATGGGTGGAGGGATGGGAGGGGAAGGAGCTGGGTTCTGATGGCATCTTTGAGCAGCTGAGCCAGCACCTGAAGCCTTCACCACTAGCTTTCTTGTTATGCAGGAAAAATTAACTCCTATTTAAGTCACTGTTCTGGAGTGTTCTATTGCTAGTAGGAATTTATATCAAGTATCACTGTACTTGATACAAATTCCTTCTCCTAGCAGTCTGGGTATATCCTTCTGTACCTCAGGTACAGAGACAGACTCCCTTTCCTGCACTGCCTTCCCTGCAAACTAAAGCCTATTCTCCTTGAGAGCATAATGTTTCATCTACCCTTTCCTTTCTGTAAAAGGACAGAACCTTAAAATTATATCACTTGGTGCTGTGAATGCTTTTCTCTTATATTTGTCTTTTAAATACAAAGTTGGACACTGAGTCTCTAAAAATATGTATACCAAATGCTTGATGGAGGCAATGTGGGATGGTAGAAAGAATATAGGCTTTGAAAGTGTGCAAATTCTCACTCTATCACTTACTAACTGTGGCCTTGAGAAAGTTACCTCTGTCCGAATTACTCCAATGGAAAAGATGGGAAGAATGATAATAATTTGTAGTTGGGTTATGGTGATGGTTGAATGCATTAATCAATGTGAAAGCTCCTGCTAGTTAAGGGAATGACGCTGAATTCAGAAATGCTGCCAGTTACTGGCTGTTCAATCCTTTATACGTAGTTTTACCTCACTCATAAAATGAGAAGAAGAATACTTTTCTTGGGTTTTGTGGGCATTGCATGAAATACAATATCTAAAGCCTAGAACCCACTACCTTACTGGTACACAATGCATAATGTATGCTTAATAAATGCTTGTTAACTTTTTTTTTTTTTTTTTGAGACAGAGTCTTACTCTGCTGCCCAGGCTGAAGTGCAATGGTGTGATCTTGGCTCACTGCAATGTCCACCTCCCAGATTCAAGCAATTCTCCTGCCTCAGCCACTCAAGTAGCTGGGATTACAGGAATGCACCACCACACTAAGTGAATTGTATTTTTAGTAGAGATGGGGTTTCACCATGTTGGCCAGGCTGGTCTTGAACTCCTGACCTCAGGTGATCTGCCCACCTTGGCCTCACAAAGTGCTAGGATTACAGGTGTGAGTCACTGCTCCCGACCAGCTGTTAACTCTCATTTGCTTTCTTCATTCTTGCTCACACAAACACCTGCTGACTGGAGGGATTCACAGGACAGTTTCCTGGAACGGGACCTGTTGGAGAACATCCTGATCACCTATACTTTGCTCTATGTATTGAGGCTTCAGGAGGCAAAACCAACACAATTGAGTTAGATAAAGCACAAAGTGAGCCTACAGTTGCAAAATTCTTTATGACTGGGTCTCAGCTACAACATTATTTGGGGTAAAAATTTCTCCTCAATAACTATTTATATCTCCAGGAGTCCAAGGGATGAAGGAGGGAAAAAAAGGCCTCATTTGGAAGAGCAGGCAATAACATGAGTGACATATTTTTAAGAAGATATTTGATTTTTTTTCATTGTTACTTTAGAACTCATATCTTTTTTTTTTCTGAATGAGCAAAAGTTTGCTGGACTATCACAGTTTTCTTCCTCTTTTTATTATAACCTATGCTTAGTAACCACACTTAGATGTTTCAGTACAGAAGCCAAATTGATTTGCTTACACAGAAGTGAAGCTGCCTGGTGTCTTGTATTCCAGCCTTGCAATTAATTGTGTCTGTATAAGTCAGACTTGACACCCATAAAGATTTTTTGACCAGGTGATGCTGTATACGTAGAAATACAATTATTCAGTAGTAGACAAAGAGTTATGGCCCCATCTATTCTCAGGATTTTACATGACAAAGCAATAAGTGAACTGGAAAAATTAATTTATTTTCAATTTTCTCTTTGTGTTTATGCTCAGTCCCAAGCATGCCTTCTATCTGGCTGAGGACTGTTCCGGTATTTGATAAACAATTACATTATAAGATAAAGATCTAGAAATCATTCTCTTAAGCTTTGTCCACTTGTAGAAATTGAGCAGAAGACAATGAAAAATCCTGGAAAAACTATCACTAGAAAGAGCTCTTACTGTAAGGATTTATATGCATACTGATTTTATAGGATGGTATTTTGATCACATTTATAAGTTCCATCTGATGTAGAATAACATTATTATTGACTGATTTTGTTTCCCAGATGCATTTAAATTCCTGCTCTGTGGTAACAGAGGTGTTCTGTATTCAGGTCCGCAGAGCAGTCCTGGAAATTCATGAGTGGAACACTGAAGATGCAAATATGTAGTGTGTGTTTTTTTCATCACGGCATCTTTGGCGGTACAAGGAGTCATTCAAGGGAGAAAGGTACAGTTCTAAAGCTGTTTTTAAAACCTGAAACTGACATTCAGGTTTCTTGGATATTTGTTTTCTAGGTTACTGAAAAGGTGTCACAATCTGAAGGTGAATGAGAGGAGAAAAATGATGCGGCTGAAGCTGTCATCTCCAGTCAAGTTGTTCTCGGTTGGGAGCATGCTGAGAATCGCTGAGGTCTCCCAAAAAGATAACAAGTTGTTCAAGCCTGAAGGAAGGAAACAAAGAACTCTGCCTTGTCCTTCCCTCTTTGTGTGGCTTTTGCTTTCAGCTTCCCCGCTGACCCTGCTCCCCTTGCCTCCCCAGGAGGGAGAGATCAGGCGCTTACCCGGGGTGGGACTGTGGAGGATGTTTCAGGACCTACTTCTCACGCTCAGCAAACAGTCAACGCCTCACTTGCCCAAGCTGCTGAGGGTGCCCAGGAAGAAGACAGTGTCTTCTTTCCATTTCCTGCTGTAAACATTCTTCACGTGGCCTCTTTCTCTCAATTCACCACGAATATTGGAGAGAGATAAACTGGGACAAATGTAAAAAAGCTTTCTGGCTGTCTGGGATCTGAAGTTACAGGCACAGGATGGGTCAAAAGGGTCACTCAAAGAGTTGGTACAAAACAGATGAGGCGGCAAACAAGCACCAGCAGCTTGATGGCCCAGAAAACGACCCAGCTGCCTTCCCTGGCACGGGTCGCTGTCTGGTGCTGTATCAAAGTGCATGCCATTCAGGCACCGCAACATTGTCGCCCCTAGGAGTCCAAGCCCACTCCCGCTCCTTCCCAGGTGCAAAGGTCAACACAACCCTCAGGAAAAAGGTGACCATCGAGGCAGTGGGTCTTTGAGGGAAGGCTGCCCAGGAGAGTAACAGTTTTTCTAATGAAATATTCATCTCTGAGTCACATTACTCAGTGACTACTCATTGCTGGTTACTCAGTACGTTACTGACATTGTACAGTTAAAAAGTGTAAGTAAGAAATTCTAATAATTATAATACCTTGTTCATTTCTTATGAGCCAGGAACTCTGATGGGTGCTTTCAATGCAATCTCAATCACCTCCCTGCCATTTTGCAGAGGTGCCGAGAGGATACCCCTGTGTGAAAGTTTCACCACTCACATATGGAACAGCCACAACATACATCCTCATCTGATGGCAAACTCATGCCCTTTGCTCCAGCCTCCCAAACAAAGAGAATCTTCTCTCATCCTCACAAACTGAAAAAATTAATTGTTTAATTAACTGTTTAATCCACAGTGAGAGCTTTTAAAGCCAGAGAAGGTGAGTGGATGACTATGATTGATTATGAGGGTCTGATTATGCTTTGCAGCCAGATAATATGTAAATTGCAGAATGACTAGTTAACCTATGAAACGTGCAACTTTTTCCTGCATGAAGTTTTTTGGTAAATTTGAAAAAGTTCCCTGACTAGGAGAGGAGTCTCATGGAGGAGGGGAATAAGCTTTGGATTCAGGTCCCCTGCCAACTTTATCAACTACTGGCCTAAGATCTTGGGCAGAGATTGGGCGGAGTGGGAATGAAGCAAAGGAAGGAGACCTCACTGAGTGACTGGTACTTGGGGAACTGTCAAGCTGAGCTGCCCAAGGGGCCTGATTCCCCTTCTAGGAAAAAATGTCTATTCCTCCTGCCTGCGCCTTTCCTGCCTGCAAGAATGGATCTCTTTTCTGGTTTCTCTGGTGCTGGAAAATCCTGGATATACCCCAACCCCAGTTCACTATAGTCACATGGTCAGGAATCCTCCAATACCAGCTGGTCTGGAGATGCCAACTTATCTCTAAGCCCAGCAAATAGCTGGGGCAGTGAACAGGCTGTGATCTGCAAAATGTAGCTGGGCCTAGGAATGGAAGCACACAGTATAGAGACAAGTGATGTGTGTGTGCACGTGTGTGTGTATGAGTGTGCATATGCATGTGAGTGTGTGAAAGTCTATGTATGTGGGTAAGAATGTGAGTTTAAGAGTGTATATGTGTGCAAGAATGTGTATGTGTATGTATGTAATTGTATGTATGTGAGATGTGTCAATAGTGGAGTATGGTGAGGCTCTTGGCTTTGGGCAAGGCTGGTATCAAAGGAATCTTATGGGTAGGGATTTGGTCCATTAAACTGCTGTTTATTGTTAATTGGTTGTAAGAAAGACTCAAGGTTGGTTGTGGTGGCTCACACTTGTAATCCCAGGACATTGGGGGTTGAGGCAAACAGATCACTTGAGGCCAGGAGTTCGACATCAGCCTCGCCAACATGGTGAAACCCCATCTCTACTAAAATTACAAAAAAATTAGCCAGGTGTGGTGGCAAGCACCTGTAATCCCAGCTACTCAGGAGGCTGAAGCAAGAGAATCCCTTGAGCCCGGGAGGCAGAGGTTGCGGTAAGCTGAAATTGCTCCATTGCATTATAGTCTGTTCAACAAGAGTGAAACTCCTTCAGGAGAGAGAGAGAGAGAAAGAAAGAGAGAGAGAGGAAGGGAAGGGGAGGGAAGGGAAAAAAGGGGAGAGAAGGGAAAAAAAAAGGGGAGGGAAGGAAATGGGAGGGAAGGGAAGGGAGAAAGATTGATTCTATCCTAGCCAGGGTCCTTTGAGCCCTCTTCTCACCTAGACCTCAACCTTGGCCTATAAAGACTTGAACAAACACTAACATAGTTTCTAACAGCTCCAGGCTGAATTCCTAAGATGACTGCAGCCTCCCTTAAAGTACCTGCCTGAGAAAATTCAAGGCTGCCAAAAGAATTTGCTGTTTGTTTCACTGAACACCTGAAGAAAGGGATTCTATCAGCCAGTCTCTATGAGAGGGTAGGGGGTCTAACTTCAATAAGCACAAGTTAGCAAACCCAGATGGGCTTCATATAGACCAATTTTGTCCTTCCTGATTTTTGGAATTTTTTCACTTCTGCAACTCTGAGCCCCTGCTCACCCACTTTCCCATTCCCTCATTCTCCCTGTAAAGTGCCCAGTCACCTCTGTTCAAATAGAAGTTGAGTTGAGTTCATGATGTACTCTTTTCCCTGTTGCAATAGTATACTGATTAAAATCTGCCCTTTGTACGCATTAAAATCTGTCCTTACCACTTTAATTAGTAACCTGGTAGTTAGTGACAGTTGCTAGTTCTGCCTCAGACCCAGGGAGAACGGGGTAATCTCTGGGTAATGAGCTGACCCTTCAGCCGGCAAAGGTTACCTTGAAGGATAAGTGAGGAAGCACATCACTAAGGATGCAAGTTCCTCCACCTAATCCAGCACATCTCTCATATACTAAACAAATCTCACAATTTTTATTGTGAACCTGACTCTATGAGCTGTGTCGAGGACAGAAAGGAGGAGGACTCTGCTTTTATTCCAACACGTTGAGTAAAATCCCCTTTCCCATTCTTCATTGTTAGATTTGCATGCACAAGCACACAAATATTCACACTAAAAGCTAATGCATAGTGACATTTACCTCCTTTTAAATAACAATTTAAGTCTAAACATGCTGTTTCATTCTTTGAACCATAAAAAATGTATAAGACATGCCATTATTCCATCAGCAGCAATTGAACCAGGCAGAGCAATGGGGACCAACATGGCATTAAGAGGACAGACTTTAAAGTCAGATGCACTTGAGTTTCAGTGGTGGCATTTTACTAGTTGTGTGATCATGGATCCATTACCTAACTGTGGTGAATACTGTGGTGCTCTACTCAGAATCTTCTCTCAAAGACTATGCATCTTTCTCCTAGTTGCGGGGAATATCAGCTGCTGATAGATTATACTAGGAATTGCTCTTGGCCGCAGGGAACTAACTGCATTACTGAAAGCTATGTCCTCTTCTGGGGATGTCCCATGGCCAGTGAATGGCTGGGGTCTCCTTGCCTCAATTTTGGGACAAACCTGAAGAACCATCCCCGATCCAGAACTTCTAGTAGGATTGGTTGAGGCCACTGCAGGTTAGCTTCAGCCTCAGTTCAAACCTGGCTTCCTCACTTCCAGGTGGATCTACCGAGAGCACTTAACAACTAATCATCTCTCAGAGTCTGTGTCCAGGGAGCCCAATCAAAATACTAGGCTTCAGTTTCCTCATCTGCAACATGAGGATAATAAGAGTACCTGCATCATAGGACTACCATGAGGATTATATGAAATCATGTGTATAAAGTTCTACACAGTGCCTGGCATATTGTTAAAATTCAATAAGCAGTACAGGTTGAGTATCCCTGTTCTGAAAATCCAAAATCTGAAACATTTCAATGAACATTTCCTTTGAGTGTCTTGTCAGCACTCAAAAAGTTTTGAATGTTGGAGCACTTCAGATTTCAGAATTTTGGATTAATGATGCTCCACTGGTAAATATAATGTAAATATTCCAGAATCTGCAAAACTTAAAATCTGAAACACTTCTGGTCCTAATCATTTTGGATGAGAGATACTCAACCAATGTTATTTTTATAGTAAGAATAATGTTGCAATATACATACATAAATCACTAAAACACTTTTGTCATGCTACATCTTGACTTAGGGTTGGTCAATTATAATTATTCAAACAGTGGGGTAGATTGTAGTATTGTTCAGAACAATTTGCTCTGGCCCCATTTCTGTCACATGGCTGGCAGTACCTCCTGCAGGTGGCGCATGTGTTCCTACCCCTTGTCATCCTTGGCTATATGACTTGCTCTTTAGCCTAAAGAGGCTGTGATTTTCTGCTAGCTCTTTTGCTTTTCCTCTTTGTCGCAAGAATAAGTGGTGTGCTGATAAACCAGCTCTCAAAAAAACAAAATTTTATTTGTAAAAATCACCTATTTATTTTAGAATATATAGATCAAGCAGATAAATAGTAAGCAAGAATACAGGTTATCTGAATAATCCAATCAACAAGTTCAGTTGTATTTATATGAATATATTCCGAAGGTTTATATTATGCATATTCTCTTTATATTATATATAGAAGAGAATATACCCATTGGATGGTTACCAAAAGCTATCATATACATGTATCTGTCCACAAAATAACTATAAATGCTGAAGAATAGAGATTCTGTGAACCAGATGCTCTGGCCATAATCGATTAAAACCGGTAATCCATGACTTTTTACTTCCTCTTTAACAGGCCACCTGAATTTTCTGAATTGTTTTCCAGTTTTTGGCTTCTAGGGCTTTCTCGGTGGTAAAGCCCATCTTGATTACAAACAGTCATCAACAATGAGAAAAAAAACAAATTTGCTTAACACATGCTTAGATAGCACTGTATGTGCCAGGACCACTTCTAAGTGCTTCACAAATAAACCCAAAGAGAATTTAGGCCTTAACTAGGAAAAGAGCAATAAGAAGCTTTTGAAAAAGGGTCCCTTCTCCCCCACATACTGGTAATTTTAAGAAGTAAATTTTTAAAAATGAGATTCTATTCTTTGCTTATCAGATTACAAAAACAAAATACAAATGAAAGTATTTAGAGTGACATACAGGAAAGAAGTACTCTCATCACCTTCAGCAGGAGTGTGCATTGGATTAACCACTCAGAGGGGTATTTTGGGAGTATGATTTTTTTAAATTCTCTAAATTTGAAAGTTTAATGCAGTTTCACCTTGGGAAACAGGAATAATCAAGAATGTGTTCAAATGTTTGCTACGTGAATTTCATTTCAGCTCTTTGCAACAAGATGGAAACAAACTAAATATGCTAAAATAGGGGATTAATTAAATAAATTATAGAGACCAGAGACCTATACAGTGACTTAACACTACAGTTTAGCAGTTAATAGCATAAATTCTGGCCCCAAACTACCTAGGTTTGAATCTCCGCTCTGCTTTTTAACAGATTTGTGACTTTGGACTATTTAACTGTCCTTTCCTTAACTTTGCTCATCCTATTCTATCACCTATGAAAGTTCTGAATAATAATAGTACCCATCTTGCTGGGTTGTATATGTATAAAGCCTGGCAGGCCATCCTGGCACATAATGTTATCTGAGTATTATGTAGCTATTGAAAGGGGGTAGTAATATATTTAGTCATTTGGGAAAATATTTATAACACATTAAGTGAAAAGAACAGATTTCAAGATAGCAATAGATATATGACATGACTCAAATTTTATTGCCATGCTTTATATAGAGACATGCATTATCTCCATATAAATGTATAAGATGTTTCAAAGGATACACATTAAGGGTTTATTAGCAAGGCTATTCATAGTATATCTCTGGTGAAATTGAGGGCTTTTTTTCTTGTTTTTAAAGTTCTTTTGATTTTCTGATTTTTCTGAAATAAGAATGTTCTGCTTTTGAAATAAAGAATAAAAAGTCATTTCTTAAATTCACTGTCAATCTAAGTGAAAACTGAGGGGTGAATAAGAAGTCTATCCTTTCTTAGAACTAATATTTGAGTCTCTGAAAGAGCACAGTCAAATCATTTTTATATGAAAAATATTTATCGATTTTTCACTTTATTATTATTATTATTATTATTATTGAGACAGAGTCTAGCTCTGTTGCCCAGGCTGGAGTGCAGTGGCACAATCTTGGCTCACTGCAACGTTTACCTCCTGGGTTCAAGTGATTCTCCTGTCTGAACCTCCTGAGTAGCTGGGATTACAGGTGCCTGCCACCATGCCCAGCTAATTTTTGTATTTTTAGTAGAGACAGGGTTTCGCTGTGTTGCCCAAGCTGGTCTCGAATGCCTGACCTCGTGGTCTGCCTGCCTCACCTCCCAAAGTGCTGGGATTACAAGTGTGATCTACCACACATGGCCTGATTTTTCACTTTAATATATACATTTCTAATAGCACATTTTACATTATTTAGTGAACAAACACTATTTGCAGAACTGAAAATTTCTATCTAGAGAACTGAAAATAATTGGATCTCAAAACCGTTTTGTTTATCTTAAAATCATTCCCTGGTAGTTTCAGATAAAGGAGAATGCTATACCACCTGGAAGAACACGGTGACCCAGTGTGGATGTGAAGGCAGCCAGAGAGATGTGTAGGGAAAACAGCTTTCTGGAAAAAGGACTCACAGAGTGCTGGTTAGGGTTCTTCAGAAAGAGAGGGTAGCATGTGCAAAAAGGAGATCTATTCTGTAGTCCATCTCTGGAATGTAAAATCCAATATTTACACAAAGGCTTGGCCCAAGGAAGGCATATTTTTGATCCTCAATTGTAAATACTTGGTAACTGCCTGACAACGCACATATAATGGTTTAGAATACCCACAGAAAGGCATGCCCTCCAACAGAGCCTTGGGCAGAGTGGTAGTGACTTCACAGCCTGTATCTTTGCCACTGTATTAAAGTTTCATGCCTTCAATCACAATTGCTGCAGGAATTCTATTGCCTCCAGCACTCTAAGTAAAAGTCACAGAGACTTGGGAAATCAATTTTCCCCCAAGAAATGATGAATATTGTGTGAGGCAACAGTTTCTTTTTGCCATGCCCTAAGGCAAAAAGTGGTTCTTCCATCTCATTGTAGTAAAAACCTACCATGTTGATAAGCCAGTCCACAGCACAAAAGGGCCAACATCTCTTCCCAATTCCATGTTAGCAATGTTATGTTGGTAGCATAAAATCAACTATATATCTATACCATAGAAATTGGCAAACACTACAAATAAAAATTTGTTTTGGTTTTGGTTTTTTTTGAGAGCTGGTTTAACAGCACACCACCATATAATACTTCAACCTTGTTTGACCTGCCTTATTTTGTTATTGCTCATTTTGTTTTGTTTTAGGCTTTTAGCAGCTTGAAGCCATGGATTTTAGTTTCTGTCTCTAGTGATAAGTGGAATAGAGGGATGGGGAAAGGTTTTACAGGCTCAACCAGAAACAGAAACTAAGAACACATGCCTGTATTCCCTCTCTTGGACACCCTAAATCATCTCTAGATTACTTATAATACCTATTACAATGTAAGTTCTATGTAAATAATTGTTATACTATACTATTTATGGAATAATGACAAGGAAAAAAGTCTTAACATAGTCAGTACAGGCTCAATTATTTTTTTTCTCAAGTACTTTTGATCCAGGGTTGGATGAATACACTATGGAGAACCAATGCATACAGAAGGCTGACTGCATATCCTCTCTCTCACTCTCTGGTATAACTTTGCCCATTATTTATTTTAAAACTAGATTTCTTTTTAACTGAATCTGACAGTTTTCCCCCTATCACAGAGAAATCTGGGTTATCTACATTTATTGTGTTAACTGATATAGTTGGCTTTATTCCATCCATACTGTATATATTCCTAGTAGTAATAAACCATTTTTTTTCTTTTTTAACCTTTTATATATTTATCACATTTCTTTTAATAGCTTAATCCCAAATCACTGGTTAATTTGGATATTTTGCTATGCTTCTCCATTTTGCAAACTGTTATCTATCTTTCATCCCATGTAAACCAAGATTTGTCCATGATTAAGTCAAAATTAAATAACGATCCCCCATCACCTCACTACATTCCTCAAAATGCTTTCCTTACTATTTAATATCTCTTGGAAATTAGGAAACACCATTCTAAATAACTTTGAGATCAAATAGGAAATTAAATTTATAAATTATCTAGATGTTAGTACAGAGAGCCACTTTACAAAAACATTGCATTTTAATGATTGTGTAGGTTAGCTAGGAAACCCAAGAACTCTTTGTAACATGGTTCCCACTAGGAATACTATTCTTAGATGGAACTTGGAAAAACAGGAAAAATTATTTCCCTTTTCATTATCCTCATGAACTAGACCCGATTCTAAAAACAAAAACAAAAACAAAAACAAAAATCTCCCAACCTCTCATACACTTTCAAAGCTAACTCACAGTGGTGATCAGATCAGAAAAGAAGGAGGGGGCTTTTTTTGCACTTATGTGCGAACATCCAGGATGGCTCCGGTGGACTGTTTCTAAGTTCTGAACATCCAATAATTTTAGGTTGTCTTTATTCCAGTTTAAGTTACAAATTTCATTTGAAAATTACTAATTGATAATGAAATTTATAGCTTAATACTGGAATAAAGACACAGAGTCTCTCTAGATCTTAAAAAAAAATTTTTTTTTCAATAACATGAAAGCAACTCCTGTATCTAAGATTAAAGTCACAAGTTGCCTTTAAACTTTCCTGGAAGATAAATACAAACAGTGGCGTTATCATCTATTCCTTGGTCTACAGGATGCCTCGGGAGGGTAAAAGCCATACTTGTTACATGCACACCACTAAGCAGCATTGGTACATGTCCACTTCAAGGGAGCACCTGTGGCTCTGCACCATCATGGAGAGTCAGGCTCAGCCAATGCAATCAGGATGACCGGGTTCAGTCACCTGCACATCGATTTTGTTTCTTGATGCCATAGGCAAAATAATGGTCCTCTAAAATGTCCATGCCCAAATCCCCAGAACTGGTGATCTTGCAGATGTGATTAAAGTTATAGACCTTGAGATGGAGAAATTATCCCAGATTATCTAGGTGGCCAATTTAATCACATGAGTCCTTAAAAGCAGAGGAGCTTTCCTGACTGTGGTCCAAGGGAGATGTGATGACAGAAGAATCAGAGAGCAATTGCTGGTTATGAAGATGGAGGAAGCAAATGGATTCTCCTTTAGAGCATCTGGAAAGGAATTCAGCCCTGTTTGTTGGACTTCTGACTTACAGGAGTATAAGGTAAAAAAAATCTATGTTGTTTTAAGGAGCTAAGTTTTTGGTACTGTTTTATGGCAGCAATAGAAACCTAACACACCTGAGAAGGCAGTCGGTTAAGAGCTGGAGGCTTACCACCTTTGGTGGTGGTCGGATTGCTTCACCTTGTATTTTGTAAACCTGTTTAGAATATGCATCTCCTGCTCTCCTTTTGAGTTGGAGAGAGGAAAAGCCTTAGAGAAAAGGCAAAATGGCCACAAAGAATAAAAAGAATCTGGCCCACTGCAACAGTGTGAACACATTTCAAGGTTGAGTTGAGGAACAAGAATGGGCTATTCAGCTCTTTTCATCCACATGTGAAGTATGTAAAGCATCTGACCACCTGATAAACTAGAAATTCTGTGAGACTGAGCTGGTCCAGCAGCTCCTCCTGCCAATCACCAAGAATCAAGCTTGTCCATCAGTCTGGAATCAACTACTAAGTTTCAATAACGCCTTAAAAGTAGGGACAGAGAGGAGATTTTAGGTGCAAGAGGCTATTGTGCAGTTCAGAAGCCTAAAGTGATGCATGTTTTGGATACTAAAGTGGTCCATTCCAGCTTAACTGTTCTCATCATCAGCTAATGTCTTCCCTGAAATATATCAGCTTAAACTTTTAATTTACCTTAGAAAAAGCTACAATTTTCCTTTTTTTTTGAATAAAAAGAATGAAAGAGAGAAAGGAAGAGGAAGAGATTTTAGAAAAAGAGAGAAAAGGAGAAAGAAAGAAACCGCAAAAGAAAGAAAAAAATGAAAGAGAAAGAAAGAGGAAGAGATTTTAGAAAAAGAGAGAAAAGG
>CAUYQU010022154.1:0-26800 GCA_963574635.1 Cheracebus regulus | reverse complement strand
TCTTTTGACTACTGTAGCCTTATAGTATAGTTTGAAGTCAGGTAGCATGATGCCTCCAGCTTTGTTCTTTTTGCTTAGAATTGACTTGGCTATGCAGGCTCTCTTTTGGTTCCATATGAAGTTTAAGGTGGTTTTTTCCAGTTCTGTGAAGAAAGTCATTGGTAGCTGGATGGGGATAGCGTTGAATCTATAAATAACTTTGGGCAGTATGGTCATTTTCACGATATTGATTCTTCCTAACCATGAGCATGGAATGTTTCTCCATCTATTTGTTTACTTGGAGAATATGATTGCACCTCCTCTCGAATGAAAACTGTTTTCAGCACCTTTTTGTTTAAAAGTTTTCACAAGAAAACAAAAGAAAGCTCATCTTTCCTCAAAGTAGACTCTGGAGGAAATGGCCTTCCTTGCCCCGACCCCAGCAGTCAACTATATCACTTTACTCTGCTTTCCTATCTTCACATCACATATATTCTTGTATCTCTGGTTTTTTATTTAACTCTTCCAATAGACTGAGTTTTTTAAGAGCTGAGGTCTTGTCTGTCCTGCTTACCATGGTTCCACCATGCTTAGATAACTACTGACACATAGTAGGCTCTTCATAAATGTATGCCGACTATAAAACAGCCACTAGAAGGGACATGGAATGTGCTACCTGTATCTTTGCATTTGTCCCTGGGGTCCCTGGAGACACTAAAGCATAGTTGAGCTCAAGCCCCTCCCCTGGTTAGAGGAAACCTCTGTTGGGTACCTTTTCTTCTCAGAAATATCAAAATGTCAGCCTCCAGAACCTGCTCCCAACTTACTCTTACAAACTAAATGCTCAGAAACAAGCTTGCGACAAGCGCATGTGAGCCCGTGAATGCGTGCACATCCACATATCCTGACTTTTCCCCTAGGTTCTACTCACTTTAAATTACTGACCATTTTAGGAATATCTCCTGAATTTACATCTTAGCTTCCTTAGTTTCCTTCAGATAATGTCAATATAATCTACCATTTGCCTAGTATTCTTAATAATACATAGAGTACTTCAACACAGAATTTCCATCTCACAAAATCATCTAAACTTTTTTTTTAAGGGGTCTCATTCTGTCGCCCAGGCTGGAGTACAGTGGCACCATCATAGCCTATTATAGTCTTGAACTCCTGGGCTCAAGCTGTCCTACTGCCTGAGCCTCCCAAACAGCTGGGACTACAGGTGCATGCCACCACAGCTGGTTAATTTTTTTTTTTTGAGATGGAGTCTCGCTCTGTCACCAGGCTAGAGTGCAGTGGCGCAATCTCAGCTCACTGCAACCTCCGCCTCCCGGGTTCAAGTGATTCTCCTGCCTCAGCCTCCTGAGTAGCTGGGACCACAGGCGCGTGCCACCATGCCCAGCTAATTTTTCTATTTTTAGTAGAGACGGGGTTTCACCATATTGGCCAAAATGGTTTCAATCTCTTGACCTCGTGATCTGCCCACCTTGGCCTCCCAAAGTGCTGGGATTAAGGTGTGAGCCACCGTGCCTGGCCCAGCTGGCTAATTTTTCTGTTTTTATTTTTCGTAGAGGTGGGAGTCTCATTATGTTGCCTAGGCTGGTCCTGAACTCCTGGCCTCAAGTGATCCTCCCACCTTAGCCTCCCAAAGTGCTGGGATTATAGGTGTGAGCCACTGTACCCGGCCTAAACACATTTTGAAGAAAAGAGTAATATGTCTATTTCATCAATGCAGAAATTAATGGTAATAAAGTTTAGTACACTCATTTAAGTCCACTGACTGCCTGACACAAACTCTTCTGCTTTCCATTGCCTTACCAAAGTCTGTCTAATCACCCAAGGCCCAGATTAAATGCCACTTCCTCCATGAAGTGTTCCCAGATAGCAGAAAGCTTCATCTCTTTTTCTCTCAGGACTTCTTAACTTTGCTGGCCCTTTACTATACCAGTAAAATTATATTTTCTTCATATTACTTCCATTTCTATATACCTCCCCCCTGGGTCCTGAATTCTCTATTATAAAGCACTGCATATTTTTTATCCTTGTATTCTCCTCAGTATTGAGTAGGAGCACAGCAAAAGTTCTCTGAATTTGACAAGACTAGAGACACATATAGCGTTTGGGACATAGGAACAAAATTAAAAACCTTTACTCTACTTTTTGTATGCTCTGGAGCATTTTAAAATTACCCTTTTGTTAAACAGTCACCTATGTCACAAAGGAGCATTTCCCTTTTTCTTGCAGACTTTACAAAATGGGAACAGGAATCAAAATATTGACTTCCACACAGAAAAGGGTTGTGGGCAGGAGATAATAACTGTTCCTTCTGTAACACACGTAGGACCCCATGGGACCCAAAGCAGGGGAAAAGAGATAAGCAGAACTATAGTGGAGTAACCTGTCCACTTCAAAGTGAGACCTAGGGCTATGAATATTTGTTCACCTATAAACATAGATGACCAAATAGACCTTTCCCAATATGAAGCATTCTTAAAGCAATAAAATTAAGTTCCTAATCAAATCACAGAAGTATTACTGGACTCAATTCTCAGAGCTTTGCTTTCAGGTATACTGGCAGGAAACCCTCCATATTTGTGAGGACATTTAGAAAACACAAGCATCACACAAGCAGACGACTTCTTGGTGTGTTTCCATCTCTTCCTGCCCAGGGAGATGGAAGGTGGAGCTCACATTTCAGCTCAAGGGATGTGGCGTCCACAGGGACTCATGTGGGAGGCCCTGAGGTTTCTTAATCACCAAATCTAGAAAGCATAAAACCAACCTCTACAAACTACAGCACTGGAAAGAAGGTTCCCCTGCCTTATTTTTTGAGATCATCCTGACAAGAGGATCCTTTAATTCTCATGCACAAGAAAATTCCCTCTCCTGCCCCACATTATCATCCAAGAATAATTCTCACTGTCCTCAAATATAGAAAACAGACCACCCACATAGGGCCACCAACAACCTGCACAGCTTTGAATGTTGAGAATGACAGTGGATGGGTGAGATTCTACCACCTACTTGGCAGCAGTTTTGGTCTCAGCCCCTGAAGGCAGGCAGAGCTCAAAGTTGGCTCAAGGCCTTCCCTGGACCAGCTACTTCTCTGTGTATGAGCCACTAAAATCTCAGGTGATGTCCCAATATCCAGATGGTTTCTTCCTAGATTGGCTCACTGAACTCATGGCCTTCATTTAAAGCAAAGACTTGGGCTCCCTTGATTTTTCTCTCCCTTCCAGGATTCTAATACCCTTCAGGTCCAAATCAAGTACCTATTCATCTTTTGATAATGATTAAAATTAACTAGAGAACATTCAGAGTTGAGAAGAATGGTAGCCAGACTCTGAGGTGGCTCCCAAATACCCTTACTTCCTAGTATTCATGCCTCTGTGCAATCCTAGCCCAGTCGTACCAAGGTGGGTCTGTGTGACCAATAGAATATGGAAGAAGTGATGGTGTATCAATTCTGAAATCAGATGATAAAAGACACTGTGACTTCACCTTGATTGTATCCAACTAAGTGCTCTTGCTATCTCCTGCTCTATTCCTCTCTCTCTCACTCGGCTCATTTGCTCTGGCAGAAATCCACTGCTACGCTGTCAACAGCCCTGGAGAGAGGCCTATATGGTGTAGAGCGCCTCTTGCCAACAGCCATCTGGGTTCGCCACAATATCCTCCCACCTAGTCAAGCCTTCAGAAGGCAGCAGCCCCAGACAACAACTTGCCTGCAACCTCATCAGAAACCCTGAGCACCAGAAACAACCAGTTAAGCCGACCGGGATTCCTGACCTTCAGAAATTGTGTGACAAAATAAACATTGGCTATTTTAAGCTGCGAAGTTTTGGGGTATGTAATAACGGAAAACTAATACAAGAAACAGGACGTTTTTGCTTTTCCTATGCAGCCTTGGAAAATATAAGAAGCACATTTCTGGATGTGAGAACTAAGTTGTGCAGGGCAGTGCTGCCTGCCTCATCTTTCTTCCCAGTGCTTTGCAAAGGGCCTAGTTAGGCAGTCACTAAATATGTGTCACAAGTAATATACTAAATGGACTTCTAATTCAGTTCACAAAAAAGAAAATGGCAAAAGGACCATTAGATTCCCAGAGAACACCTAGTCCCTTGATTAAATTAGAACACCAATGGCCACATCAAAACACATTTTACCAGCCAAGTACTGTGGCTCACCCTGTAATGTCAGCACTTTGGGAGGCCAAGGTGGGAGGATGGCTTTATCCCAGGAGTTAGAGACCAGCCTGAGCAACACAGTGAGACCCTGTCTCTACAAAAAATTAAAAAATCAGCTGGGCATGGTGGTGTGCACCTGCAGTCCCAGCTACTCAGGAGGCTGAGGTGGGAGGGTCACTTGAGTCCAGGAATTCTAGGCTGCAGTGATCTATGTTGGTATGCCATGTACTCCAGACTGGGTAACAGAGTGAGACCCCGTCTCTTAAAAAACAACAACAAAATAACAAAAACCCATACATTTTACCTGTAGTTTTGATAAAGATATATGTGTAAACTTATATTTGCTTAACTCTTTCTAAAACTGCACATGTGCACAAGGAATCACATACAAAACATTTATATCAATGTTATTTGTAACAGCAAAAAATTTAACACTAAAGAGCCATTAACAAACCCATAAAACCCACAACATATTTAGAAGGTGAAGTCTGGACACTAGGTGTGCATAGTGGTACTGGAATGTCACTGCTCCTAGCCCTCCATGGACAGACAGGGAATCTGTGTGTATACATATATACACAGATACAGGCACACATCTCTATATATTTCTAGATTAATGTGTACTGAAAACCATGAGCCCACATTAAAACCTCCAATTCCCACTGCACACTAGAGTTCACTCAAATGTTCTTTCTTGCTGTATCTGTACCTCCGATTTGATGGCAAAACACCTGGCTCCAGTCCCTTATTATACATTTATTATCTGATCTATCCCCCTGTAGGTAGCTCCTCTCTCATTTCCACAACCACGCCCTCTCTCCATGGATGCTTTCCCCAGACGCCCTGGGCTCTGCCACCCTACACTAGGCCACCCTCTGCCCAGGGGCACTCCTCACCCTGCTTAGGCTTTGACTCCCCAGGCTAGACTGCCTCAACTCTCAGATTCACTCTGCCACTTGGACTTGGACAGCCCTCATCAGACCGCCCCACTATGTGGGTGCCCTCCACATGCTGCTGGGCTCTGACACCCCTGCAGGCCACCATCATGCATGATGCCCTCAAATGCTCATGCTCTGACATGCCACACCAAGCTGCACCCCACCCCCAACACAGGTGTACATCTTATCCTGCTCTGGCTCCAACACCCCATCTACCATGGACACCTGCTTGCTGCACTTGGGCTCCAACTGTCCCCAGTGGGGCAGCCCCTCTCTGGATGCCCTGCTCACCTGCTCTGACCCCATCAACCCACACCAGATCCCCAGATATGGAGACTGGCCTCACCCACTTGGGCTCTGACACCCACATTGGGCTCCCCCACGTACACAAGCGACTTCTTCATTCCACTTGGGCTCTGACTATGCTGGGATGTCATCCTGTGCAGATGCTCTCCTCACCCTCCTTGGTCACTGACACCATGCACATGGACACTCTCTTCACAGCAGGCAGCCCTGACAACTGTAGGTGCCTACCTGGCACTGCCCCACCTCATGGCTTCAGGGCTGAATTGTTCAGGAAGAGAAAGGAGAAGCCCTAATTTAACAGTTTTAAGAAATTCAGCATTTTCAAAGAAATTTGTGGTAGGAAATGTTCTAAATTGTTGACTTTCTTTTTTTTTAGAGACAGAATCTTACTCTGTTGTCCAGGCTAGAGTGCAGCTGCACAATCACAGCTCACTACATCCTAGACCTCCTGGGCTCAGGCAATCCTCCCACCTCACCCCCTCAAGTATCTGGGACTATAGATGGGCACCACTATGCTGGCTAATTTCTAAAAATTTTTGTAGAGACAGGGTCTCATTATGTTGCCCGGGTTGGTCCTGTACTCCTGGCCTCAAGCAATCCTCCCACCTCGACCTCCCAAAGTGCTGGGATTATAGACGTGAACCACTGTGCTTGGCCAATTGTTAATATTTTTACCTTAAAATGCACTGTACAAAAATGTGAAAATACAGGCCAGGTGTGGTAGTTCATATCTGTAATCCTAGGTCTTCCAGAGGCTGAGGTGGGAGAATGGCTTGAGACCAGAAGTTTAAGACCAGCCTGGCAAACATAGTGAGATATTGTCTCTACAAAAAATTTAAAAAATACACACACAAAAAAATATTAGCCGGCTTAGTGGTGCCCACCTGCAGTCACAGCTACACAGGAGGCTGAGGCAGGAAGATGGCTTGAGCCCAGGAGTTTGAGGCTATGGTGAGCTAGGATTGTGTCACTGTACTCCAACCTGGATGACAGAGCAAGACCCTGTCTCCAAAAAAAGAAAATACAGAAAAATGAATGATAAAGTCACTTTTAAAGTAACTACAGATAATGTTTGTTAACAGTCTGGTATATTTATAGTCTTCTAATGTATTTTTTATATACACAAAAACTATATCCCTTTTTAAAAGGTGATGATTTCTAAGTGCTATTTACTTAACATAGGTAATAAATTTTTCTGTCATTAAATTTGCATTATCATATCAGTTTCAATGGCTACAGTGTATTCCATTTCATGGTCTTACCATAATTCATTCAGCTATCCTCTTGCATTGCACATTTAGTATATTTCCAATTGTTCATTCTCAAACAAAGCTGTGAATTGCTGGCCAAAGGGGAATCAGCATTCTAAGGGCTTTTGATTAAGGATGCCAAATTCCTCCCAGAGAGAGTTATGTGGGCTAAAAAGGTGAAGCAACTACTAGGAATTATAAATGTTTATAATCATAAATTATAAGTGTTTAAGTGTTAAAGCCTGATGGCCATGAGGGCCCCAAACCCCCTAAAAGGCTACAAAGAGAGTCAGGAGGGCCATAGCCTCCCAAACCCAGAGGGTCAGGCTTCAGGGCTTATGTGGGAGCAAGCTCTGGGTCCCTCTGGGAAAGGTGGCTCCACTCACCTGTGCACAGGCCTTTGGGGGCTCTGGGGGCTTCTCATCCTGCTCTTCCATGCTCTCCTCCAGGCACAGCAGGGTGCTGAGGTCCTGAGTTGCACTGAGAGAAGTCCCAGGTACAGCATGAAGATGCAGGTCTGTCGGATCTGCTGTGGCCCCCACCCCCATTAGCCCCTGCTCACAGGATGCAGGATGCATTCCCATAGCAAATGCACTTCTAGAGGTTCCTGCCAACTTCCTGCCCAAATATTTGTGCATGCACTGAGAGTCCCTCAGTCCCTCTCCCAGGCCAAGCTTCTGGTTCCTCCACTATCTTGGGCCCCTGGACTATCCCCACCTGTAAGCCCAGCTTATGCCCAAACATGGACTCCTGCCCACCACCAAAGTCTGCAGCACCAGTCCATCACTCTCTTATTCCACTGGGCCCTGGGATCCCCCACAAATATCAGACATATCAAAGATGCCTTGGTGTTCACCCCATCCTACCCCTACTAACCTCAATCTACAACCCAAAACCAGCATTTCTTCCTAGGGCCAGAATCATACTCACTGCCTAACTGCATGAAGCTGGTGACACAGCTCCATTGCTCCCAGGAACTGATGCAGCAACTAAGACTGATCTGACCCTTCCATCAGCCAGGCCTGTCCCTCCAACAACCCAGCACAGAGGGACACTCACTTCCTGCTCAAATAGCCAAGCATATGCACAGAGCTCAGCTGCATCCACATCCTGTTCCCTCCACCATTCTGGGGTCCACTGGCTTCTACTCCAACAGCACCAGCCAGATTCCTACCGTAACACCCTCCCAGGCCCTGAATTTGTAGCTCTAAACCAGTCCCTCTACCACCTTGGGCATCCTCAGGCCTGAAACTACAACAGGGCCTGCATAGGACTAGAGGCCTCCAACAGACACCAACATAAGCCAGACAAAAGCAGCCCTACTCAGTCTCTAAATATGTTTCAGAAGCTCAGGTGCCTCTGTACCAACTAGGTATTCTGGGGTCTGAGACTAGAGCAGCTCCTAGCAAAGCTCACCTTAGGCACCCCATCTCTCCTTCTTACTCTCTTCCCTCCTCCCACCATATTCTCACGCAGCACAGTATAGGCTCTCAATGCAGCTGTTTCCTGAAACTGCACCCAAACTGCTTCCTCACTTTCCTCCACAGGCCCCTGTTTGAGCCCCTGCCCAAATTCCTGGCCAAACACCTTCCCGGGCACCTGTGGCTCAGGAAGATCCTATCAACCTGGGCACCACCAAGCTGTGATCAGGGTTCTAACCACACAAAGACCCCAGCACCCTCTGTCTAAAACTCATCTCTGGCCTCCTGTTTCCCAACCAAACACCTGTGTGTGGGCACAAGGAGTGCCTGAACCAGTCCTGCCCCTCTGCAGCTGCTTCCTCCTCACACCTGAGCATCCTCAGGCAGAACCAGGGTCCTGGGACTGCCCATGCCTCCCCAATCTGCCCAAATGCCACCACATGTGCAGAGTGCAGCTGGAGTAGCCCCATGCCTCCTAAGACCAGATTCAAACTGGGGCCCCCAGGCCTCTATTCCACAGCCACTGCACATGGGCCACCTACCTAGGCTCCCTCCTCCCACTGACACAGCCACAGAGCAGGTTCACGCTCACAATCTGCATCCAGGACCTGGATCCTCTGCCAGTCTGGGGCACACCCTGCTCCTGAGACAAGAATCTACATCCCCCACCCTTCCTGGGACATCTCAGGCACCCACAGCCTCTGTGTGGGTTCTGGGGTCACCTGCCCCACTATGTACCTGCAGCCAGAACAACTAAACAGTAGCTTGAGCATATGGCTCCACAATCAGCCTCAGAACTTGGGCATTCGCCGCAAGGGTTCTCAAGCCCATGATACAGCAGCTCCATGGGAACTGGGCCTTTTGGCCTTCTCTTGCCCAAACAGGAGGGCCTGGGTGTTGTGCAGTCAGCTCTTTCCAGGACCGAATCTGCAGCACAGACTCTGTCCCTCTACTAATCTGCACATTCTTGTGCCTACAAGTAGGGTAGCCCAAGTAAAGGTCTCAGGAACACCTGCTTCATAAGGATCCTGGCAATATACAGCTTCCTCCCAGCTACCAATTTGATGGCAGCTGTTGCACCTCTGTCCTTCCTGGACTCAAGAATCTGTAACTCCAACCCGGAGTCTCTGCCATCTTGAATGTCCTAGAGCTTTGCACTATCCTACATAGGTCCCCACTATCAGTTCAAGTTTCTGTTTTCCATTCAGACACCCCCAGGACGTGCAGGGTGCCTTCCGCCCAGAACCTGTTTCTAGGCGCTGATACCCTCCTTCAACCTGGGAGTTTGCTGCCCATGGGTGACTCCCACCAAGGGTTCACTAGCAATAGCAACACTGCCTCTTCTGGGACAAGAATCTGCAACTCCAATCTGGTCTCTCCACCAACCATAGCACCCCTAGACCTTCGAGAAGCGTGTTGTTTGCTCCAGGGGCCCAGAGCCACCTGCTCAGAATCTTACCTACCACCTTTTGCTTCCTACTCAAATGCTTGCTCAAGAGTACAGGGACAGTGGCACAGCCCCTCTTCTCCAGAAACCACAATCTGCAATGGAGTACTCCATCAACCCGGACATCCTCAGGACCTCCACTAAATAGGCCCGGCAATGGAGGAGGGGAGTTCTCAGGGTGCCCCCGTACATCAAATGCATATGCCCTATTTTTCACCAACCTGGGTATCCTTACGCCCCAGACAAGAGCACCACCTGACCAAGCACCCGCGCATGTACATAGAGGACAGTCGCAGAATGTACAGCTGTCTCAGTAACTCCATCAACCTCGGTGACCTCAGGCTAAAGCCCCACCCGCACAGAGACCAGGTCTCCCCACTACACTCACCACCGCTTCCAGCTTCGCTCCTAGACCCTGCGCATGCGCGCATCGGACACCAGGAGCTGCTCCGTGCCCCTACCGAGGGTCCGTTGGCCCGCAGCAGCACAGGCTGGGCCTGTCACCGCCTCAGTGCCGGGCAGGCTCTGCGGCAGGACGAACTCGGGTTAAGCAACCCCTGGCCCTGATTCTGCACTATGGTCGACTCGGGTTAAGCTTGTTTGGTCCCCTCCCCTAGTCGGCATCTGCAAGGCCGCTGGGGGTTAATGCCGAAGGGCCTAACTGCTCAGCAACTGCAAGCGTCCGCGCGCGGAACAATGGCTGCGCTGTGACCGAACCCGGAAGTACATTTGGGTTCGGCGCACCGGAACTACAATTCCCTGAAGCCTCAGCGGCGCGGGCGGTGAGTGGGTGAGATGCCGGCTCTTCTGGGGAAGTGGGGTGGACGACCCGGCCAGAAGGTAAGCGGGCGTCGGCGTCCGAGGGTTGGTGGGGCGTCGCGACTGTGCTTGTGCAGGTCTTGGGGAAAGCACTAAGACCAGCAACGGGACCGGGTGGCTGAGGCCAGTGCAGCGACGGGTGGGGAGTGGTTCTGAAGTGACGTCGGAATCCACTAGAAATGGCGGGGACCCTTCCTGGGCGCCCCCTGCCTGTCAGACGCTGCGCGCAACCCACTGTCTCCTCTAGCCCTGGGGGAAACTGTTAGACATTTGCCACATCCCTGTTTTACAGTTGAGGGAGCGTCTACCGAACCCTTCAGGAATCTGTGTTTTTACACTTAATAGTAAAATATAAAGAATCTTTTTATTTGCACTCCCTGGCAGCCTCTCCTGAGGGATTCATTTGGCTCTCACCGTCTGGTCATTAGGGGAATAGCACTTTCTCATGAGGCATTGCCCCACCACCTGTTGTGAACTCTCAAGCAACCCCTTCCCTCCCCACAGGCTCCGTGCCTCCCACATCATCTTTTATTTTTTCTCTAGAGAACTTTAAGCTATCGCACACTATGTATCTTAAGTATTTATTTGGTCTACTGCCTGCCTTCACCACTACAACGTCAGTTCCATAAAGAAAAGCATTTCTATGGATGTTGATCACTGCCGCATCCTCAACACCTAAAACAGAGACCTGGCACATAATAGATGCTTAATCTATTTTGACTAAATAAAGGTTCCTGTCTCTGTATTAAACACTTTAATATCTCATTACCCAGCTCAATCACCCTATTAAGTAATTATGATGTTATTTTTACCCCACCGGGGAGGTAGCTGGAAATTGGAGCCCTGCTGTATGAAAATACATAATTTTTTAGTTTTTAAAAATGCTTGTCAGAGCACTCCCGTAGTTTCCTCATGTAAATTCTGACCTTTAAAAACAATGAATTATTGCTATTTGAAATGTAATCTCTATCCCCATAGTTTCTTTTTTGTTTTGTTTTGTTTTTGAGACAGAGTCTCACTCTGTTGCCCAGGCTGTAGTGCAGTGGCATGATCTCGGCTCACCACAACCTCCACCTCACCGGTTCAAGCGATTCTCCTGCCTCAGCCTCCCGAGTAGCTGTGACTACAGGCGCACACCACTATGCCTGGCTAATTTTTGTATTTTTAGTAGAGACGAGGTTTCACTATGTTGGCCAGGCTGATCTCAAACTCCTGACCTTGTGATCTGCCCACCTCGGCCTCCCAAAGTGCAGGGATTACAGGTATGAGCCACCGCACCCGGCCTAAAATATTTGTTTTGTATCTGGTTAACCTAATGCAATGTTATTAATTTTTATAATACTCCAGTAGATTCTCTTGGCTTTTCTATTGAGACGGTTATCTACAATTTCATCTTTTCCTTACCAGTATTTTAGGCTAGACATTCTCTTTCATGTTGGATTATATTGGCTGCCATTTCCAAAACAATATTAGTAAAAGAGGCATTCTTGTTTGTGTTCTTTTAGTGGGCATATCTCTAAAGTTTGAGGGTTAAATGGGACATTGTTTCCTAAATCAAAGTAGGTAGCTTTTTTTTTTTTTTTTACCTTTTATTTTGTAAAATTCAAAACAAAAGTAGGGACTCAATTAATGAATGCCCATGACCTCTGTCATATGACTTAAATATTTTCACTCAGTCTTGTTTCATCTATATTTCCACCTATGTTGTGTTTTCCTCTCGCCTCATCTCCCAGTGATTTTGAAGCAAATTCTACATATTATTTAATTTTGTCTATGAAATGCTACATTTCAGCATATGTCTAACAAGAACTGGTTTTTAAAATTATTATTATTATACCTTAAATTCTGGGATACATGTGCAGAACATGCAGGTTTGTTACATAGATATACACGTGCCATGGTGGTTTGCTGCACCCATCAACCCGTCATCTACATTAGGTATTTCTCCTAATGCTATCCCTCCCCTAGATCCCCACCCCCCAGCAGGCCCTGGTGTGTGATGTTCTCCTCCCTGTGTTCATGCATTCTCATTGAAAAACTGGTTTTAAAAAGAAAACTTCAATACAAAATAGATATATGTTATAACTATTAGGTACAAAGAATAAAAATTTATTAGCAGATGTTATTAGCAGACCTAAAAGCAATTAATATCAAGGAGAGTTTAAAAGTAATTAAATGTGAAACAAGTAATAATAAACATTTATGTAACACTGTATGCTAATAATAACAAACCTTCATGTGAAACTCTGTGCTAAGCAGTCTTGTAAGATACATGTATATATATTTACTCATGTAGTCCTCACCACAACTCTTGTGAGATGAGACTGTTGTTTACATTTTACAGAAGATAAAACTGAAGCCCAGAGACAAGTAACTTACCCTAGAGTGTATTGTTAGGATAGAGATGGGATTTGAGACCAAGAAGCTGAACTCTAGAGTCCATGCTCTTAACTTTTACATTAGGTTGCCCCTTGTCTACACATCAATATCTTTCCTCTACATGCAAGCAATACTAAGTTCACAAACAAGACGGAAAAAGTTCGTATTTATTCACAAAAAAGCAAAAAAAAAAAAGAGCCTTATAAATAAATTTAGTAAGATAAATATAAGTCATCTGAAGAAACCCTCAAAACCTTACCGAGAGAGAGAAAATGGACAAATAGAAATGCCGTGTTGCTAGCTGTGTTGTAAAGATATAAAATCTCATAGATTGATCTGCAAATACAAATATGACAAAATCACAGTCGGATGGTTAGAGTGCTAGCTCATCTTCCTTTTTTCACTTCACTTATTTTTGTGTTAATTGTTTAAGATATTCAGAAAATGGGCTGGGTACAGTGGTTTACGCCTGTAATTCCAGAACTTTGGGAGGCCGAGGCCGGCAGATCACGAGGTCAAGAGTTTGAGACGAGCCTGGGAAACATGGTGAAACCCTGTCTCTACTAAAAAAATACAAAAATTAGCTAGACATGGTGGTGTGCCACCTGTAATCCCAGCTACTCCAGAGTCTGAGGTAGGATAATCACTGGACCCTGAGAGGCAGAGACTGCAATGGGCCAAGATTGCTGCACTGCACTCCAGCCTGGGCAACAGAGTAAGACTCCATCTCAAAAAAAAAAAAAAGATATTCAGAAAATACAACATTAGTACTATGTATTGTAAAACTGACTTTGTCTGTCTGTCTTCTGTTTGGTCTTTTTTTTTCTTTCAAAATGAACAAGGTGGTAATGTTTACAAACATCCTGACTTAACCTGAATATTACAGGGACTTTAAAAGAGTTACCACTTCCAGGCAGTGGCTCTTGCCTATAATCCCAGCACTTTGGGAAGCCAAGGCAGGAGGTCACTTGAGCCCAGGAGTTCAAGACCAGCCTGGGCAACATGGCAAAACCCTGTCTCTACAAAAAATATAAAAATTAGCTGGCCATGGTGGCAGAAGCCTGTAGTCCCAGCTACTCAGGAGGCTGAAGCAAGAAGGATCGCTTGAGCCCTGGAGGCAGAGGTTGCCGTGAACTGAGATCATGCTGCTGCATTCCAGCCTCAGCGACAGAGCCAGATTGTGTCTCAAAACAACAACAACAACAACAACAACAACAAAAATAAGAGTCACTAGAGGGTAGAAGGGCATGATCTGTCTCTAGGATGTCAGGGGAAAGGGACATTTCTTGGCAGGGAAGAGGAAAGTTCCCAGGGTTCAGATAGGGAGATGTCTCTGGTGCTACTGAGTGCAACCCTTCAGATTATAATTCTGGTCTCTTGTATCACATCTAATAATTAATTTTTAAAGTCTCAACATTATCATCATCATCATAGCCATTCATCTCTAAAGATAGCAACGACCCATTCTGAAAACTCTTTCTTTGTTTTCAGGAGTTTACTGTGTTGGTTCCCCCTCTGGGTTATCAGTCCTTTTCTGTCTCCTTTGCTCGATCTCTCCTGTAAACATCAGAGGGACCCAAAATCAGCTGTCAGTCTGTTCCTTTGCCTTATTTTCATACACTGTCCTTGAGTTGACATTGCTCAAACTCTGCAAGTTCCCATGAAAGTCCTGTTTTCCTGACTAGCCTTTGGGCAGCTCTGGGAACTGAGCCCTCATAACATTCTATCTGGTAAGAGTGCTTTTGCGTGCCTGAGGCTTGAGCCTTGCTGTACCAGTGTGTCCAGATGGTTTATACTAATAATGTGATTTATGGGGGAACATCTGCTTTGCTTCTAAGGGTCTGTAACTTCAGTGGCCGACCCTCTACAAAAACTAGACACCCAGGTTTAGGTGACCTTCCCTCGATGGCAATGCTTCATGCACGTTGTCACACATCATTGCTGGGGGATTTTTCACGTGCTGTGGTTTGAATATTTGTCTCTTCCAAAACTCATCTTGAAACGTAATCCCCTATGTGGCAATATTGAGAGATGGGGGCTTTTAAGAGGTAATTGGCTCAGGAGGGCTTTGTCCTCATTAATGGATTAATCCATTCATGGACTAATGGATTAATGGGTTATCATGGGAGTGGAACTGGTAGCTTCATAACAAAAGGAAGAGAAACCTGAGCTAACATGTTAGCACACTCAGTCCCCTTGGCATGTGATTCCCTGCACCACTTCAGGACTCTACAGAGAGTCCCCACCACCACGAAGGCTTTTATCAGATGCCACCACTTGACCTTGACTTCCAAGCCTCCATAACTGTAAGAAATAAATTACCCTTCATTACAAATAAATAAACAGAAGTTTCTGTTGCCTATAACAGAATATCTAAATCTGAGTAATTTGTTTTAAAAGGGCATTTTATTTCTTACAGTTCTCCACTGAAAGAGAACACTTGGAAGCTTGTGCAGGGTATCCTTCAGACTTTACCCCATGAACCTTTTCCCTTTGCTGATTTTATTCTCCATCCTTTTGCTGTAATAAACTATAATCATGAGTATAGCAATTGGGTCCTGTGAATTCTTCTAGAAAATCATTGAGCATGAAGTGGTCTTGGGGACCCCCTTAACAGAGAAGCTCATCCAGCCCTATAACTTTGAATCCCACTGACAACTCTCAAATGTGTATCTCCAGCCATCAGCTGTCTAGACTTTTATGAACAGTTGCCTACTTGATTCTCCAACTGATTCTCGAGATGTCTAAATTATTGACATGAAGCAAATTCTTCATTTCTCTCCTTATCCCAAAGTTGCTTAGAAAGTGACCTGCCAATCAGCCAGTTGCCCTGGCAGGAAACCATGGAGATATCCTTGTCTCCTCACTTTCTTTACCTTCAGAAAATCTCATTCTGACTCTCTCTACCCCTGCACGTCTCAGGATTCTGAGCATTTCATGCCTACCTCTCCTCAGGAACCTAAGTCCCTCACTTCACTAAATGTCTTCTCCTGTTATTAAGAGCTTTTAATTTCTTAAGGTTCCTTATCTTTATCCTCTACCATGATTTGAAAAGCCACTTCTTCTTTGACCCCTGCCTTTGTCCTCTGCTCCTCTCTGGCTGACTCAGACTCACTCTTCTCCCTGGAGTCAGTGTCCACCAATGGTGTTTGCTCATCCTCAACCTACAACTATGGTATCCTAAGCTGAAGAGTCTCAAACCTTGGCCCTCTAATTCTAGATCCAAACGCTGTCATTTTTACCCTGTTACTATTTCTTTGGAAAAAAAAAATATATATATATATACGTATATATATATATACACACATGTATATATATATATGTATATATATACACGTGTATATATATATATATACGTATATATATATATATACATGTGTATATATATACATATATATATACGTATATATATATATATATATATATATACGTATATATATATGAGTCAAGATCTAAGCATCTATGGGAGCCAGGGCCTGACCAACCCATTGCAGTAGAACATCTACAACATCTACAGAGATGACAGAAAATGACTGAGTTATAATATACACTTAATAAATGTCATTAAATATATGACCAAGCATGGTTTCTCAAGGACTCCTGGAGAAAAGATCTCTGCTTCCATTAGACTGAGGGATTGATTTGTGCGTAAGTGTTGGGCTCTGGATTCACAAGCTCCTGTTAAACAAAAAGAAAATGTGAGCTCTATTTGCTGGGTGGACCCTCCCAGTATACTCACTATAGTCTGGGGCCCAAGCAGCCTGGAACTTTCCTTTCTTTGGAAATTCCAAAGATCTTCCTCCCTTCTCATCATACTTTAGTCACACTGCACCTCTCTGTTCCTGGGATGACCCATCTACTTCCCCATTGTGATAAACAGACTCTAAAATGTTCCCCATTTTAGAATCCCTGCCTCCAGGTATTCATTCCCTTGTGTAATCTTCTCCCCTTGAGGGCAAGACCTGTGACTTGCATCTAATCAGAATATGGCAAAGGTGGCAGGATAGACATGATAGCATGTATGTGATGCTGTTACATAAGTTTATGACTTCTGTCTTGGCTTTGAAGAAGCAAGATGCAATGTTGTATGCTGCCTGTGGAGAGGGCCACATGGCAAAGAACTGAGGATGACCTCCGGCTGTCATTGAGAAACTGAAGTTCTTATTATGACAGTCTGCAAGGAACTGAATGCTGCTAATAACCAAGTGAGCTTGGAAGTAAATCCATCACCAGTTGAGCCTCAGATGAGACCTGAGCTTTGACTGACATCTTGATTATATAGCCTTGCAGATGACCTGTCTAAGCAAAGCCTGAACTCCTGACCCACAGAAACTGTGAGATATTAAATTAATGTTGTTTTAAGCTGCAAAGTCTGTGGTAATTCATTACACAGTAACTGACAACTGTACACTCACTTCAGGACCTTTCTTCCTGATGCCTTTCAACTTGGAATGTATCCCTCCATACTATTTGCATGGCTTGCTCCTTTTAATCCCTCCATAATGTACCAGAGACTGAGTTAACTGACCTAATGCTCTTCCTGACACCACTTCCCTTGCTTGTTTCTACTGAAGAGACTGGGAATGTTAATATATCACTTTCTCAGCCTCTGTTGCAACAAGGAGCACCATATGACCTTATTCTGGCTAATGAGATATAAGAGGAAGCTTACTGGGTCGGATTTCTGGGAAGACCTTTTGCCCTACTAATAATAGTGAACAAACATGGCTCCCCTACCCAGATACTGGTTAAGAGAGGGACTAGTTTTTATCAGTTCAAAGCTGATTAGAGAGCTGACAAACCTAAATGTGATCCATACCATGGCCTGAACCAACTTGACTCTCCTATGGAGAATTTAACCTAGAAATGCTTAAAGGACAGAAAAAGATGTTATATATAATCTGAAGTTATAGAGAAGCAATGACCAGGAGACTTACATAGGAATTCAATCTGGATTGAGAAGAATGAAATGAATTCATAGATTAGTGAAAATGAGAAACTTTATAATAAGAGAAAAACAGCTTCTTGATAACATTCGAGTCTCCAAGAGGCCCAGGAGTAATTTCTGAAATTGAGTTATCTGATATTTCTCAGTGTTCTCTCAGTTAACCCCCATTTGAACTATATTCCAAAGGTTTAACTTTCTTAACATTAAAAATTATTGACTAAGATATTACTATATGAGACATTAAGCCAGGTGGCTCACATCTGTAATCCCAACATTCTGGAAGGCCAAGGTGAGATGATTGCTTGAGCCCAGGAATCTAAGGCTGCCATTGGCCATTATGGCACTACTGCACACAACCTGGGTGAAAGAGCAATACGTTGTCTCAAAAAAATTAAAAGGTATATAGGATATTCACATTTTTCAAGAATACTTCATCTGTCAGGCTAAAATCTACCCTTCTGTTACCTATCCTCCATGGTAACTTATCTGCCCTCTGGAACAACAAGGAACCCATTTATCCTTCTACCCAAAGCCTGTCAGACATTAAAATATTGGCGTTCTCTGTCCTCTGTCCTTAAACTTTTTCTTTTCTAAACTCAATGAAACTCTTGTCAGTAGGACATGGATTTCAGCCCCTGATCTGGCCTCTCTCATTGCTTCTCTGGATAAACTCTGTCAGTCACTGACTTGTTCAGAATATAGAATTATTTAAGGTCCATTCTTGGAAATAGGGTAATCTGGCTAGTCCTGATGACAGGGTTGTGATCACTTGAATTCTCTAAAGTAATTCTACTAGTTCTTAGAACTATGGAGCTATTGCCTGACTGCTCTGAACTTGTTATGGGAATCTTTGCTTATGCCTGGATGAACTGATAGTCGTCTCCTCCTCCTCTTCCTCCTCCCTTCCTCCCTCCCTCCTTCTCTCTCTCTCTCTTTCTCTTTCTTTCTTTCTCTTTCTCTTTCTTTTTTTTCTCTCTCTTTATTCTTCTTTTTTCTTCCTTCCTTTTTCCCCCCTCCCTTCTCTTCCCTTCCTTCCCTTTCCCTTTCCCTTTCCCTTTCCTTTCACAGGGTCTTACTCCGTTGCCCAGGTTGAAGTGCAGTGGCTCAATCTCAGATCACTGCAACCTCTACCTTCTACGTTCAAGTGATTCTCCTGCCTTAGCCTCCTGAGTAGCTGGGATTACAGGTGCCTGCCACCATGCCCAGCTAAATTTTGTATTTTTAGTAGAGATGGGGTTTCACCATGTTGGCCATGCTAGTCTCAAACTCCTGACCTTGAGTGATCTGCTCATCTCCACCTCCCAAAGTGCTGAGATTACAGGTGTTCATGCTTGGCCCCATTTTCATTTTGAATGATGTAACTAATCATATCTCTCTGTTTTATTGTTACCAGGAAGCTTAGAAATACATAAGAGATATAGGGGCAGATATCCTGTAAGCCTTGCATATATTTTAACTTTTTACCCATATCTTGACTTCTTGCTATTGTTAAAAACATTTTTATTGTAATTTCTATTTCTAACTTAACACCATTTTATAGTGTTGTATATAAACTGTGTCAAATCTCCCATGGGAAAAATGTGGGGAAGTAAATATGAATGAAATGAAAGCTTGCAAAGGAAAGGAAACTAATGAAAAGGAATAGACTGTTTAGGAATACAACTGAAAGAGATGGCAAAGGCATAAATGGAATGGAGGGAAATTGAATAGAACAAAAAGTAATACAATAAAAATTAAAGGCAGAGAATGGAGTAAAATAAGATGGCATGATTTCCAAAGAAATGCAAGGGAAAGAAATTGAATGAAAAGGAAAATTGTAGTGGAAATAAGTTAAATAAAATGGAGTGGGAAGGAGAGTAATAAAATAAGGTAATGAGGGGAAAGAAATGGAGAGGAAATGACAGAAAAATAATATAGTGGAAGGAAAGTATAACATTAAAGAATAAAAATAAAATTAAAAAAACAGAAAAGAGGTGGAATGGAATGCCATGGAATATAAAATAATGAAACTGAAATCAGTGGCATGAAGCGTAGGAAATGCAAAGGACTGGAAATAAATGAAAAAGAGTGGGATGGAATGACTTGAAAAGAACTTAAATGGGAAGCTTGAAAAGGAAAGTAATAAAGACAAGGGAATAAAGTGCCATAAAGGGCATGAAGGGAAAGGATGGAAGTGAAAAAACGTGGAGTAGAATTGAATGGAATAGAACAGAGTGGAATGGATTGGACAGGAATGAAAAGGAAAAGGAAATGAAGACCACAGAGAGAAGGGAATGGAAAGCAGTGAAATAGAACTTAATGAAAGGGAAAGGGATGGAGAAGAGAAAGTGAATGAAAAAGAAAAAAGGGAATGGGAAAAAAAGTGAATGGAAAAGAAACATAAAGAATAAAAGCTGGCATGCAGTGGAATGAAATGAAAACCAATGAAGTGGAAAAGAATGTAAATAGGGACATTGACTAGGACGGAATAGAGAGGTAGGAAATAGAATGGATGAAATGGATTAAATATATGGATGGAAATAAGAGGAATGCAATGGGATGGGAAGAATAAGAATGGAAATGAAATAAAATGGTGGGATGGAAATTGAGTAGCTGGAATAAAATAGAGTGTAATGGAATGTAAAATAAATGAAAGGAATTAAAAGAAAAAAATGGATAAAAGTAATAGAAATGGAAAAGAACGAAAAGGAATGAAATAAGAAAGAGATGGAAAGGAGTGTAATGGGATCAAACAGAGCTGAGTGGGGTGGAATGAAAAGGCATGGACTGAGCCAGGCACAGTGGCTTCACTCCTGTAATCCCAGCACTTTGGGAGGCCAAAGTGGGCAGATCAGTTGAGGTCAGAAGTTTGAGAATAGCCTGGCCAACATGGTGAAACCCTGTCTCTACGAAAAAATACAAAAATTAGCTGGGCATGATGGCTCATGCCTGTAGTTCCAGCTACTTGGGAGGCCGAAGTGGGAGAATCCCTTGATCCGGAAGGCGAAGGTTGCAGTGATTGGAGATTGAGCCACTACACTCCAGCCTGGATGAGAGCAAGATCCTGTCTCAAAAAATAGAAGGAAGGGAGGGAGGGAGGGAGGGAGGGGAAGGGAGGGGAGGGGAGGAAACGAATGAAGGGGAGGAGGAAAGAAATAGAAAAAGAAAGGAAAGAAAGAGAAAAAGGAAGAAGAAGGAGAAAAGGAGGGAAGGAGAGAAAAGGCATGGAATGGAGTAGAGTGAATGGGAAGAGGTGGGACAGGTGGAAATAGAGTGGAATGGAAAGAAAATGGCAGAGGGAAGTGATACGGAAATACAGAAACTGAATAAAGCTAAATGGATAGAAGGGAAATGGATGGAGTGAAACATGGAATGCAATAAAATGGAATGCACTGCAAAGGAATGAAGCAAAACTAAGTAGAAAATGACAAGATGGATATGGATAGGATGGAAATGAGATTTTTTAAAGGGAAATTTTTTTCATAGTTCATGCTACAGACTCTTTAGTAGGGAAGAAAAAGCAGATTGGTGACAGATTTCCACCTGTCCAAAGACTCAATGTGGCATAAACTTACCTCATAGGTTGAGTCCATGTTACTCTTTGGCTGAGTGGAGAGCAATCTGAGTGGGGGCATCAGAGCTTTGGGTGGTGGCTTCCAGGGGCTGAAAGAATTGCCTTCAGGGCTTTCTGAAGGCAGCCTTGTCTGCAAGTAAGCAGATAAATCAGGTAGGGCCCGCAGACACAGATTGCCAGGAATGTACCAACTTATAATCTTTGGAGACCCAGAGAGTGGAAGGAATCTGTTCAGGTTCTTGCAGAGAATCAGAGGTGGAAGCAGAGTTAGAACCCAGGCTCTGTCCCTGTACCAGGACTCTCCTTTTTCCTGCTGGCTCTGCAACCCATACTCCCAGTTTCCTTTTCACCCCAGCATGTGCTGTTCCAGTACCACCTCATTGGCAGTCCAATTCCTAGCCCTGGAGGTGGAAGGAACAAAAGAGGATCCAGGATCTTGGCACCTGACCCAGCTCCCTGTGAGGCCTTAGGCTACTCTCTTCCCATCCCTGGCCTTGTGATGTGCAATGAAAGGTTTAGACAAGATGATCTCTCCGGATTGTCACATATAAACTCAGATTGTATTTCCTCTATAGATTCTTTAACCCAACCCAGCAGGGGCAGTGTACCTCATAGGTCTTCTCTGGAGGGTCTGGTGGTTGCATCTGGGGAAAAACAAAGTTGCAGAGAGGTCATAGGGCTTGGAATAGGGGCTACCCCGAGAGATTCTCAGAAATAGCTTTGGCCTCAGAGGCAGCTATAGCCCTTGTGATTTCCAGGGGGCTCAAAGCTAGGGATTATCATGTCAAAGAGTAAGAGGTGAGGAGAAGAGATGAAAAAACCCAGGAGGGTCTTGAGATCCTCAGAGAAGTCAGGGAAGGAGAGGCAGAAAGACTTGACCTGGCACTGGGTTTTCTCAAGAGATCATGCCAGCTCCCACCCTAAGAGGTAGGACTATAGCAGCCTGGTCGGGGGACCAAGGAAGATCCCTCTGCAGCATAACTCACCTTTTCAACTCTGCTCACTCCCTGCAGCTGGGACATATTGCAATACTCAGGCCTCAGGCTTTCTAGGAAAAGTGAATCTCAGTCAGGAGCTGGAGTCAGAAAGAGATATGGGGCAAGGGGCTATTTTTCCAGGACCCCTGTCCCCAGGAAGAAGTGCAGAAATCTTCCTTCCCAGGACTCCCTGTCACATCTCCAGTGAGCCTGTCCTGGGAATGTCCTGGAAATCAAGTTCTGGGTTAGGAAAGCTGTATGGTGACACAGATGTGGGGGGAAATCTAAGTTCTAATCCCAGTTTTGACACTGGGTCCTCTGTAGCCTGGGTTTAGCCCTTCATCCCTCATGGCCTTGGTTTTCCTCTCTGTTAAATGGGGCTGGATTGAACAGTTTCTAGAAAACCTTCCATATCAAAAGCCTTATCCTTCCAGAATCCCAGATGCAGAGATGGCAGATATGTATCATTTTGTCTTTGGTCAACTCTAACCCATCAGTAGAGGGCACTCGAGGCGCTCTGTTGAGATATATTATGAGACTGGATTTGGATTCAGCAGGGAGTGTTGTGATTGATTTGCTTTGTGTATGACAATCAATTAACAGCGTTTTCTGAGATTGAGAAAGGAGAGAATTCCAGCATGGTGTCCTGCTTTTGCTGTGACTATTGGAACAGGCAGAACCCATCAGAGGGCTTGACTCCAATCTCATCCATATTCCAGATGGAAACACAGAGGCTTAGAGTAGACAGGGTTTGCCCTGATCATACAGTGACCTGGTGGCAAAGCTGGGAGTCCCCAGCACCAGTCTCTTCCCCAGCCCTCACCCCTGCCCCGGGCATCAGCCATAGAGTCACTTACTGGAAATGGGCTCTGTAGGGTGCTCCTCCTTAAGGGTGGGTTGTGAAGGCTCATGAGTGGGGTCATCTGTTGTTTTCCTTGAGGGCCTGAAACCCCAAAACCCTCATTCTTCTGTGCCTCTAGTCCTTGCCCATCTCCACAGGTTCCATCCATATCCTATGTCCATTCTTGGACAGTGCCCGCAACCCTCTGAATTTCCCGGGTGCCAGACGCGACTCAGCACCATGGTCAGCAACAAGCCCGGCAGGCGCGCCCCCTCCTGGCCACGCCCCATTCCCCTCCCTGTATCCCTGTATTACCGTCTGGCATTTCTGATGTAGAGAAAATAGACCATTATTGTGGCCAGAGCAATGACAACCAGGATCCCGATGACAATACCAGTGATGGCCCCTGAGGACAGGGAGGAGGACTGGGGACCTGGGCAAAGAGAGAGAATCGAGAATCAAGACCCAGGCCTGATGCACCCTCATCCCTGCCCCCGGCCCATTCCCAAGCTCGCAGCATTTTCTCCACTGACATTTTGTAAGCACTTGTTTTCCAGTCTTTGGGAGGCATCAGATTGTGATTTTTTGTTTTTGATTTTTTTTTTTTTTTTCAGAGCCAGCGTCTCGCTCTGTCACCTAGACTGGAGTGGCACAACCTCGGCTGACTACAACCTCCGCCCCCAGGTTCAACTGATCCTCCCACCTCAGTCTCTCCAAGTAGCTGTGGCTACAGGCACTCGCCACCATGCCAGGCTAATTTTTTGTACTCTTTGGTGTAAACGGGGTTTCACCATGTTGCCCAGGCTGGTCTGGAACTCTTGACCTCAAGTGATCTGCCCACCTCAGCCTCCCAAAGTGCTGGGATTATAGGCACGAGCCACCGCGCCCAGCCTCAGTCAGTGGTATTAAGAGCATCATTTATAAACTGAAATATCCAGTTTCTGGGTCCAAATTTCAGCTGTGTGACTTTGAGCATGTTACTTAACCTCTCTATGCTTCACTTGTCTCTTTTGTAAAATGTGAACAATAGATGTTATAGGGTTTTTTGGAAAGATTAAACATATATGTATTCATGTTCTATATATATAGTGTTTGTTTGAAATCATGGAAAATGATCAGTAAATACTGGCCATGATGATGATGCCAGTTAGGATAATGGATCAAATATGGCTTTGCCTTTCACCCCTCCCAGAGAGGAGGCACAGACCAGAGAAAAGAGCTTTGGCAACCAGAAACCTGGCTTTCACTCAGAGCCCCTTGACTCACTGGGGCCGTGTGACCCTGGACAAGTGAATTCATTTTTGAGTGTCATTTTTTCATCTGTAAATAGCACAGAAGGTTTGCAAAGATGAGATGAAATCATGAATGTTAACACCTGGCACATAGTAGGTGATTAATAAATGGCCATTGCTTTCATAAACATTGGCCTGCTGTTTGCCCATCTCACTTCTGCCTGAACCTTTCTCAAAAGGGTGAAATCCAGCCACTGGAATTAAGGACACAGCCACAAGGGTCAGGAGTGTGAGGAAGGAGTTCTGCTCTGGAGGGGCAGGAGGGAACTTCCTGGGGTGCTTCAGGGCTTCTTAGTTTTATTCTCTGTATCTCCCTTCCTTCCTTCCCCTCCCTCCCTCCCTCCCTTCCTCTCTCTGTCTCTCTCTTCTTTCTTCCTTTCTCTTTCTTTCTTTCTCTTTCTTTTTTTCTCCCTACCTTCCTTCCTTTCTTTTCTTTTCTCTTTCTCCTTCCTTCCCTCCCTCCCTCCCTCTCTTTCTTTCTTTCCTCTTTCCTGTCCCTTCCTTCCTTCCTTCCTTCCTTCTCTCTCTCTCTTTCTCTCCCTCCCTCTCTCTCTCTTTCTCTCTCTCTCTCCCTCCCTCCCTCCCTCTCTCTTTCTTTCGAGATAGAGTCTCACTGTGTCACCCAGGCTGGAGTGCAATGGCACGACCTTGGCTCACTGCAACTTCCATCCACCGAGTTCAAGCAATTCTGCTTCAACCTCCCAAGTAGCTGGAATTACAGGCATGCACTACCACATCAGGCTAATTTTGTTGTTGTAATTGTTGTTGTTGTCGTATTTTTAGTAGAAACTGGGTTTTACCATGTTGGCCAGGCTGGTCTTAAACTCCTGTCCTCAGGTGATCCACCCGCCTTGGCCTCCCAAACTACTGGGATTCCAGGCATGAGCCACAGTGCCTAGCCATATCTCCATTTCTTTATATATCAAGCAAGGATAAGAATTCCAAACTTTATAGACTTTAAAAAAATTTTTTTGAGGCACGATCTTGGCTCACTGCAACTTCTGCTTTCTCTGCAACCACTGCAACCTTGCTGCCTTTTGTATCAGCCTCCCAAGTAGTGTGATTACAGGCGCCCACCACCACACCCGGCTAATTTTTAGAGACAGGGTTTCACCATGTTGCCAGGCTGGTCTTGAACTCCTGACCTTATGTGATCCACCTGCCATGCCCTTCCAAAGTGCTAGAATTACAGGCATGAGGCACCGTGCCCAGTCTCTACACTTTTTCAGGGATGAATGAGATCATGTATAAAACTACCAGCACAGTGCCTGATACATTGCAGATGCTTGACAAATGATGATCATGATGATCATGATGGTGACGAGGATAGAAGCTGCTATCTAGCAAGCTACAGCACCAAGAGCCCTTCATAGATTATCTCATTCAAATCCTACAATATCCCCATGAGCATCAACTGCACTCACTGCTTCCTCCCCTGAGCCTCTGTTGCTCCATCTATCCTATCAAATATTCTTAACAAGACCACAAGATTGTTCTGAAGATTAAGTGAGGTAATTTGGAAGTTGATGTAAATGATGTCCTAGGCTTAGTGAACAACTTGAGGACCTGATTTCAAACCCTGATGACAGGATTTGAGGCTAAAGGTCTGTTTCCCTTCCTGTACAATGAATAAACCAACAGGCTCACCTCAAAACTGGCTGACAGAGAGTAACTCAAGAAGTGTTTATTGATATTATATATGAGAAAGTTGGATTCAGACTTGTGGCACAGGTTCAGTAAATAATGATAATGATATATTGATTTATTATCATTATTTTAGGCTGGGCGTGGTGGCTCAAGCCTGTAATCTCAGCACTTTGGGAGGCCCGAAGTGGGAGGATTGCTTGAGCCCAGGAATTTGAGACCAGCCTGTGCAACATAGGGAGGCCCCGTCTCTACAAAAAATAAAAATAAAAGATTAGCTGTGTGTGGTGGCACACACCTGTAGTTCCAGCTACTCAGGAGGCTGAGATGGGAGGATGACTTGAGCCTGGGAGGTTGAGGCTTCAGTGACCCATGATCGTGCCACTGCACTCCAGCCTGGGTGACAGAGTGAGACCCTGTCTCAAAAAAAAAAAAAAGGAATAATTTTGTTTGTTTAACAAATGCAGTTGCCAAGCACTGCCCTAAGAACTTCACAAATGTTAACCAATCTTCAACAACCCTAAGAAACAAGCAGAAGTATTATGTTTTACAGATAATAAATCAGAGGCCCCAGGAGGGTAAGTAACTTGCCCAAGGTCACACAGCTAATAAGCATTGGAGAAGGATGTGAACTCTGGTGAACAGTGACACTGTTGCCTTCTCAAGAACTAAAGACAGGCCAGGTGCAGTGTTTCATGCCTGTAATCCCAACACTTTAGGAGGCCGAGGCGGGTGGATCACAAGGTCAAAAGATCGAGACCATCCCGGCCAACATGGTGAAACCCCATCTCTACTAAAAATACAAAAAATTTGCTGGGC
>CAUYQU010022153.1:0-18412 GCA_963574635.1 Cheracebus regulus | reverse complement strand
CATAAGAAACAAAGAGGGACATTCCATGGTGGTGAAAGGATCAATGCAACAAGAAGAGCTAACGATCATAAATATATACGCACCCATTACAGGAGCACCCAGATACATAAGGCAAGTTCTTAATGACTTACAAAGAGACTTAGGCTCCCACACAATAACAGTGGGAGACTTTAACATTACACTGTCAATATTAGACAGAGCAACGAGATAGAAAATTAACAAGGATATCCAGGACTTGAACTCAGACCTGGAACAAGTAAACTTAACAAATATTTACAGAACTCTCCACCCCAAATCCACAAAACATACATTTTTCTCAGTATCACATTACACCTATTTTTAAAAATGACCACATAATTGGAAGTCACTCCTCAGCAATTGCATAGCATTTCACAGGTTTAAATAAAATATTGGTTGGCTGCTTGTTTGTTATTTTCATCCCTTATTCCTTCCTGTCTCCATTGTTAAGCATGATTATTGACATAAAAGAGGTTTTTAATACCTCTTTTTAATACCTCATTTTTAGACTGCATTCTAGCCTGGGCAATAGAACAAGAATCCCGTTCTCTCTCCCTCTTTCTCTTCCTCTTTCTTTCTCTCTTTCACTCTTTTTTTCCTTTCTTTTGCTCTTTCTTTCTTCTTTTCTCTCTTTTTCTTTCTAAAAAGAAAAAAGAAAAACAAACAGCAAACTGGCAAATGTGTAAATCCAACCATATCCATAGTTACATTAAATGTGAATGATCTGAACACTCCAGTCAACAATCAGATTCAAAAAAGCAAGATTCAACTAATTATATATTGTTTACAAGAGACAAAATCTTAGATTCAAAGATCCAAATAGATTGAAAGTAAAAAGACAAAAGAAGATATACCATGGAAACAGTAACCATAAGAGAGCTGGAGTGGCTATATTAATATCAGATAAAATAAACTTTAAGACAAAAATATTATTAAAGAAAAAAGGGACATTTCAAAATGATAAATGGGTTGACTTATCAAGAAGATAAAACAATTATAAACATATATGCATCTAACAACACAGCCCCAAAGTACATGAAACAAAAACTGATAGAACTGACAGGAGGAAAAGAAAATTCAAATATAGCAGATGGACATTTCAATGCCCTATTTTCAATAGCTGAAAGAACTAGACAGAAGATCAGCAAGGATATAGAAAATCTGAACAACACTGTCAACAAATTTGACCAAACTGGTACTTATAGAATACACCATTCAATAACTGACAAATACACATTCATTTCAAGTACATATGGAACATTCTCCAGGATAGAACATACCTAGGTCATAAAACAAGTCTCAATATATTTAAAGGAATTTAAATAATATATGTTCTCTGACCACAACAGAATTAAATTATAAATCCAAAAAGATGGAAATCTAGGGAATCCAAAATACTTGGAAATTATACAACACTCTTCTAAATAACTCGCAAGTCAAAGAAAAAATAAGGCAAATTAGAAAAGACTGAAGAGAATTATAATGAAAACATAACATATCAAAATTTATATACCTTTGTCTACCAGATGATGCAAAAAGAAAAAGAAAAGAAAGAAACAAAATTTATGGAATGCAGCTAAATCACTACTTATAAGGAAACTTACAGCTTTAAATGCGTATACCAGCAAAAAAAGAAAAATCTCAAATTAATAACCTACATACATACTTTGACAAACTAGAAAAAGAAGAGCATACTAAATCCAAAGCAAGCAGAAGGAAGGAATAAAGATTAGCACGGGAACTAATGGAGTTGAAAACAGGAAAACAATAGAGAAAAATCAATGAAAACCAGAATCGGCACTTTGAAAAATCAGGAAAATTGATCTTGTCTAGAGTGACCAAAAAGAAAAGAGAATCAAATTACCAAGATCAAGAAGAGAAAAGGAGGGCATTACTAGTGACCTATAGAAATTAAAAGGATTATAAGAGAATGCTTGACCACTTTATGCCAAAAAAAAATTGGACAACTCAGATGAAATGGACAAATTCCTAGAAAGATACATGACCAAAATTGACTTTAAAATAAATTAAAAATCTGAATAGACTTATACCAAGCAAATAAATTGAATTAGTAAATGAAAATACTCCCACGAAGAAAATCCAAGCCCAGATGGCTTCACTGGTGAATTCTATCAAATAACTAAAGAAGGATTAATACCAATCCTTCACAGCCTCTTTCAGAAAATAGAGGAGTAGGAACACTTTCCATGTCATTCTATCAGCCCAGTATTACCCTTATACCAAGGATATCACATGGAAAAAAACACGTACCAATATACCTCACGAACATGGATGCAAAAATCTTTAACATAATACTTAAAAACTAAATCTAGCAGCGTATAAGGATTATACACCATCATCAACTGGGATTTAATCCAAGAATACAAGCTTGATTTAACATCTGAAAAGCAGTGTAATGCACCACATTAACAGAAAAAAGACAAAAACCACATGATCATCTCAATAGGTGCATAAAAAGATTTGACGGAATCTAACATCCATTCATGATTTAAAAACAAACAGTCCTTTTGCAGGTGGCGGTGAGCGTGGAGAGGTCACCATGAAGGCCTCGGGGACACTGTGAGAGTACAAGGTGATGAGTCGCTGCCTGCCCACCCCAAATGCTACATGCCGCCCCTCTACCGCATGCGAATCTTTGCGCCTAATCATGTCAGCACCAAGTCCCGCTCCTGGTACTTTGTATCTCAGTTAAAGAAGATGAAGAAGTCTTCAGGGGAGATTGTCTGCTGTGGGCAGGTGTTTGAGAAGTGCCCCCTGCGGGTGAAGGGCTTCAGCATCTGGGTGCGCTGTGACTCCGGGAGCAGCACCCACAACATGTACGGGGAATACCGGGACCTGACCACCGCGGGCACTGTCACCCAGTGCTACCGAGACATGGGCACCCGGCATCGCGCCCGGGCCCACTCCATCCAGATCATAAAGGTGGAGGAGATCACAGCCATTAAGTGTCACTGGCCATCAAGCAGTTGAACGACTCCAATATCAAATTCCCGCTGCCCCACAGACTCCTGTGCCATCAGCACAACACACGCTTCACCATCAAGAGGCCCAACACCTTCTACTACGCGCAGGGCCCTTGCCCGGGGGAGACCCAAATAAATTCAGGAAAGCCCCGGTTAAAAAAAATACTTTTCTACAAACTAGGAACAGAATGGAAGTTACTCAAGATGATAAAGGGCATCTATGAAAAATCCACAGCTAACATCATACTTAACGATGAAAGACGAAATGTTTTCCCTCTAAGATTAGGAACAAAGAAAGGATTCTTTTACCACTTGTATTTAATGTAGTATTGGAGGTTTTTGCTAATGCAATAAGCGAGAGAAACAAAAAGAAAAAGTAAAGAAAAGAAAGGAAATTATAAGCATCCCAATTGGAAAGGAATAAGTAAAATTCTCTTTACTTGCAGATGACACATGCTGTATGTAGAAAATCGCAAAGAATCCACACAAGTGAAACCTGTTTGAACTAATAAAAAGGCCCAGGCATGGTGGCTTATGCCTATAATCACAGTGCTTTGGGAGGCTGGGGCTGGGAGTTCAACACCAGCGTGGGCAGCATAGCAAGACCCCATCTCTAAAAATAAAATAAAATAAAGTAAAGTAGAACCAAGCATGGTGGCATGCTCCTGTAGTCCCAGCTACTCAGTAGGCTAAGAGGGGAGGATTGGCTTGAGCCCAGGAGTTCAAGGCTGCTATGAGCTATGAGGGTACCAGCCTCTAGCCTGGGTGACACAGCAACACCCTGGTCCCAAAGCCCAAAAAAAGAGAGAGCGAGCACAAAAGAGAACTAATAAAAGCTTTAGCAAGGTCACATAATACAAGATCAATATACCAAAAACATAGTTATTTCTATATACTTTTAATGAGCAATTCAAAAATGAAATTATGAAAACAATTCTGTTTATAAGAGCATAAAAACAAGAAAATTTACAAATAAACGAAAGAAGTGTGAGATGTATACACTGAAAACTGTAAAACATTGTTGAAAAAATTAAAGAACAAAATAAGTGGAATGGTAGTCTGTGTTCATGGATTGGAAAACAATACTGTTTTAACATAGCAACACTCTCTGGCTGGGTACGGTGGCTCACGCCTGTAATCCCAGAACTTTGGGAGGCCCAGATGGACGGATCAGCTGAGGTCAGAAGTTCAAGACCAGCTTGGCCAACATGGGGAAACCCCACATCTACTAAAAATATGAAAAAATTAGCCAGGCATGGTGGTGGGCACCTGCAATCCCAGCTACTCGGGAGGCTGAAACAGGAGAATAGCTTGAACCCAGGCGGCAGAGGTTGCAGTGAGCCGAGATCATATACTACTGCATTCCAGCCTGGGTGACAAGAGCAAAACTACACACACACACACACACACACACACACACACAACAAAAGACACTATCGAGTGAAAAGATAATCCACAGAATGAGAGAAAATGTTTACAAATCATATATCTGATAAGGATCTAATATCCAGAATACATAAAGAACCCTTACAGCTCAACAATAAAAAGACAAATTATCCAATTAAAAAAATGAACAGAAGTTTTGAATAAACATTTTTCCAAATAAGATATACAAATAACTAGTAAGTACATGAAAAGATGCCCAATATCATTGGTCATTAGAGCAATACAAATCAAAACCACAATAAGATACCATTTCACACACACTAGGGTGGCTATTTTAAAAATCACACACAATGACAAGTGTTGACAAGGATGTAGAGAAATTGGAGCCCTCATGCATTGCCGGCGGGAATGTAAAATGGTGCCGTTGCTTTGGAAAACAGCTTGGCATTTCCTTCAAAAGTTAAACATGGAGTTACCATATGGACCAGCAATTCTACTCCTAGGTATCTACTCAAGACAATTGAAAATACAAGTCCACGCAAAAACTTGCACACAATTGTTCATAGCAGCATTATTCACAATAGCTAAAAGTGGAAACAACCCAAATGTCCATTGATGGATAATAAAATGTGGTGTAGCCATACAATGAAATATTCTTCAGCCATAAAAAGGAATGAAGTACTGATCCATGCTATAATATGGATGAACCCTGAAAACATCATAGTAGGGGTAAGCCAGACACAAAAGCCCACGTATGGTATGATTCCATTTATTTGAAATATTGAAATAAGCAAATCCACAGAGATAGAAAGTCAATTAGTGGTTGCCAGGCACTGGGGGAGGTGTAAATGGGTAGCTACTGCAAATGCAGACAAGGTGTTTTTGAGGGGGTGATAAAAATGTCGTGGAATTAGATGGTGGTGATGGCTGCAAACCACTGTAAATACAGTACAAACCACTGAACTGCACCATCTACAGGGTGAATTTTGTGGTATGTGAATTGTACCTCAACAAAAAACAAAATTTTCGTTTGAATGGAAAAGGATTGAAAAAGATATACCAGTCAAATGTTAACAAAAAAAACCCTTATAGTTGCTATGTTAATATCAGAGCAAGTAGACTATAAGGGAACAGCATTACTAGTATTAATGTGTATCACTACATTTGATCAAATATTCAACTTAAAATAGACAGCAATTCTAAACTCATATACACTGAATACAAATGCATAAAGCAATAATTGAAAGAATTACAAGGATAAACTGGCAAAAAGCAGTTGAGCCTCTACTTAGAGCATCGTGTGAGGCCAGACTTGGCTATGGGGTGAGGGAAGCTGTGGAAATCTCTATGCGGTGTGAGGGAGGCGCTCTGGGGAGCTGGGCATGAACTTTTGTTTTCTAAAGACCAGTGCGATAGTAAGCGTTGGCTTTTTCTATTTCTCAAAAGGAGGCAGATAATAGGGTTGAGAAATATTGAAAAATTCTCTTAAACCAAAAATCTGTCCCTGTCACTTGTTTTGCTTAAAGCGTCAGTGGCTCCCAGTGCCCTCTTGAGAAAGTTCACTTTCCAGGCTGATGTCTAGCCTCCTCTCCCAACCTCCCTCAAGCAGACGGGGTTCTTTGTTGCTTCTGAAACACTCCATACTTCTTATCTTGCCCACCTGGTGTTGGGGATGATCACAGGGATCTCTGGATGAAGCTGGGGTGGGGTGGAAAACATGGTTACCACATGCCCAGACAGTGCCTGGCAGGAAGAAGCGTGTGGCTTATAGTGCCCAATCGGCCACCGCCTTGCCCGGGGGCCTGACTTGGTCCCTTCATCTCTTCAAAAGACCTGCGGCTCTCCTGGGACCCCTAGCAGCATGCTTGACTCCCTCACAACCCGCCATCACCCACCCCCATTGAGTCCATGGCCAAGCTGCGCCTTTCTAGTAGGCCCACTTCAGCCGCCTTGGCTGAAGGCTCTCGACGTCTCTTGCCTTGTCCTCCATATGGCTCAGGCTTGTCTCCCAGCCAGCAGCCCTGCCGTGCCCCACTTCCAGGCCATCACTCACACCAAACTCCACAGGGATCTTTGTAACGACCAGCTCCCATGCCACATTTCCACCACTGTGGAAAGACCTCCCTGGTTCTCACTTAACAGGACATAAAATTGAGGCACAGAGGACCTTAAAGGCAACACAAGCCGGGTGGTATGGTGGCTCACACCTGTAGTCTTAGCTACTGGGGAAGCTGAGGATCCCTTGAGCGCAGGAGTTATGGGCTGTAGTGTGCTATGTCCATCAGGTGTCTGTACTAAGCTCAGCACCAATATTCCAGGAGCAGAGGACCACTAGGTTGCCTACGGAGGGGTGTACCAGCCCAGGTCAGAAACAGAGCAGGTCGAAACTCATGTGCTGATCAGTAGTGGGATCACACTTGTAAACAGCCACTGCACTCCAGCCTTGGGGACACAGTGAGATCCCATCTCTTAAAAAAAAAAAAAAAAAAGGGAGCACAAACCATCTGCAAGACCCAAACTCAAATCCAGCATGGGTTCCTCCAGCCCAGGGTTCTCTTTCCTTCAGACGCACACAGTTTGCATTCACAAAGACAAGTGGGGAAAGAATTCCCCTTGTTTTCTTCAATTCCCCACACAATTATGTCCCAAGCAAGACCTTGCTCGAATGGATGCAAGCAAGAGGACGCAGTGGGAGAGTGCACAAGCTGTATGGCTTTGGCTCAGTTACTTAGCTATGTGCAAAGTGGGGATGATTATCATGATAGCAGCTATCTCATAGGTGAGGTTCAAGTTAACACATGAGCACCTCTTCAACAAAGAGTTGTTACTAACATTCTTTTTTTTTCTTTTTTTCTTTTTTTTTGTAGAGATGAGTTTTTGCCATCTTTCCCAGGCTAGTCTCGAAATCCTGGGATTGAGGGATCAGTGTTCTTTTTATTAAAAGGCATAAGCCTTCCAGAAATACCAGTTTCAATGCTAGATATATATTTGCAAAGAGAAGGGTGAAAAGTAAGTCTACTTTCATGCCCCTCAGGCACCTCGAACTCACCACATCCAGAATCAATCTCATTACTCCTCCCCCAAAGTCATGCCCATTGAACCCTTCCTGATGAATGTTCTGCTGCCAGAACCAAGATCTACCTGGATCCTCTCCTTCATTTCCCACCTGCAACCCATCACCAAGACCTGTCCACTTGACTCCCAAAGAGCTCCCAGGACCACCTCCGTGTCTCCCTGCCCCTAGGATGGAGCCACAGGTTGAGCTTCCCTTGAAACTCTGCTTCCCACAGGTTTGCTTCAAGATAGAGCACGTGACCCACCCTGTGTGGCCCAGAAAAGCAGAGACAGCTTCCTTTTGTGAGGCCCACCAGGGTTTCCCCCACCCTCAATTCTGGTCTGGTTCCAGACACCCCGATTCCCAGCAGCCAGCCCCAGCTCAGCATCTAACCCACACTGGACAAGGATGCTCTCTGGCTAAAACCCCTTCGATGGCTCCCCACTGCTTCTAGACTACAGCTCCAGCTCCTTCCCCTGCCAGGCTTGGTCTGGCCCGTTCCTCTTGCCACCAGCCTCAGCACCGGCCCTGAGCCTGAGAAGCCCTCACAGCGTCCCACCCAGCTCCCTCGCCATCACTTCACATATGCACCACCTTCTGCCTTTGGCTAAACCAGTCCTTTCTCTCTCCCAGCCTGCCACCCCACTGCCTACGGACCCAAACTGCCTTCCTCATATTGGGTCTTGGACGGATGAAGGACGGATGCTGCCTCTGCTTGACCTGGGGGCTCCCCTCTCGCCCCTATCACAGATTGGGCAGGACCTCTTCTCTAAGGTTGGACTTTCCCAGGGCAGGATTTGCAGGGTGTGGGGTGGCTGCAGTGGTGGGGAGGAATGGATTTGAAAGTCTGCCTAGGTGCTGAAAGAACCAGGGAAGCCTAACGGACGTCTAAAGATGGGGCCGTGGCTCCCCCTGCTGACGGGAGGCTATATTGCACCCTGTGTCAAGGCAGCCCAGAGCTGGCTTGAGCTCCAAGCTGAAGCGATCTGGCCACGTGCCTGGACTGGAAGAGCTGGCCGTTCCTGAGTGAATGCCGGTTTCTTCTGGAAGGCTGGCTGTGGCACTCCTGCTCATGGCTCCCAGACCCACGAAGATCATTCTTATCCCCATAAAACCACCCCTCCAACAGAGGGCCTCCTCCTGGAGGGCAGGCCCCTCTTCTGATAGGCCCAGGCAGTGCCCAGCACCTGGCACAGCGTAGAGGCCCAGTTAGCATCTGACCAAAACAAGAGCAGGTGGGTATCGTGGGAGTCCAGTGTGAACACACAGAAGACGGGAAGCAGAGCCTGCAGCAGGGGTGCCCGCAAGCAACAACGCCGCAGGTACAAGTGAGGAGAGGTGGGACGGGACTTGGAGGCGAGAAGGCTGAGGCACTGCCTGAATGAGGTCCCCTGTGGAGCCCAAAGCCTGGGTCAAAGGATGGCCTGCGAGTGGCTGTGGGGATGGAGGAAGAGGCTGCCCACCCACATCCAGCCTGCTGTTCCTGGTGTAAGCTAGGTCCCCTGGCTCCAAGCCCGAACCCCACTACAGTCTTCACCCCCAAGACCCAGGCCGGCCTTGGTTTGAGCCTCGTTGCCTCGTTTTAGGGCCCAAAGTTCAACAATGAGAGTTGCATTCTCTACTATTCTGGCCAGTCAAGCTGTGCGCCATTAGGCGTACACCCTGGGGGCTGGCAGGGAACACAGGTCTCAGAGGGGAGGGACAGGTGGCCAGCTTGCCTGGAACTCTGGCTGGGGCCAAGGAGTGGCTCTGGGGGTCTTCCCCCGATTAGCCCAGGGAGAAAGGCCTAGAGGGGCCAGCAAAGGTTTGGGGCCCAGCAAGGCAGGGCTCTGGAGCCCTGGCCCCTCCAGAATGGAGGCTGGAGGGGCTGGGGCCACTCAGAGCAGTCATGGCCAGGTCGCCATTGCTCCCAGAGCCCCATCTACCAGACCAGTCCACCCCAGCCTGAAGCCCGAGGGTTCCAAAGCCCATGCACAGCAGAGGGAAAAAGACCCCCATGTTGCCGTATCCTGGACAAGGAACTCCTCTCACCCCCTGACCCTGGGGTTCCCTACCCTTCTGTATGAGGTGGCCTCTGGCTAACAAGAAAGGGAATGGAGGGAGGATGGAAGGTGACAGTCATGGGCTCTGGTCCCCCTCCATGCACCTGTGAGCCCTTCCCAGCCCTGGGCACCTGGCTGAGATACCCCAGGCCCAGCCCTGCATGGCAGGGGCACTGCAGTCCATCCCTGGAAGTCTGGAGCCAGCACTCCTCAGGCGGCCACACAACCTCCTGCCAGCGCCCCCTGCTGGCAGCCCAGCAGGCGTATACGGCCACCACTTTGTCCCAGGACCCCAAGGCTGGGCAGTTACAGCACTGGGGTGGCAGAGCTGCCCAGCCAGGCTGCCACTTGTTGGTGCTTTGAGGGGAAGGGACAGGAAGCTTCCGAACAGTCGGAAACTTGTCTGCCACGATGCGAGGGAGCAGAGGTCGGGGTGGCAGGTCTCTGGTTTCCTTCCCACCAGTGACCAGATCCCCTCCACACTTGCCGACCCCAAGCTCACCACGAGCGCACTGCTCTGTGCTTCTTTATTGCTTTGGGGAAAACTGGAGGGGGCTGGGAGGCCATGACCATGACACAAGCAGGATCACCTACACTCCGCAAAGCACAGAACAGCCGTGCAAGAGAGACAGCCCCTGCCATGGCCTCCTCGTCCTTCAGTGGGGAGGGGAGCCACTGTCCCCATTGCCACCCCAGCGCCATGCACCACACCCTCAAATTCAAACTCCAGCATAGGCCAGCCCCAGGGGGAGAGGCTGGGGGAGGGACCGAAAGCATCCAAGGGAAGGAAATCTGGGGGTCAGTCGCTTGGGCTTGACATCTGCCTAAGGGGGAGAAGCAGATGGAAACGGGGTAGTCAGGAGCCAACCTGCCGGACCTGTGCCCCGGCCCCGCCTCTGTCAAGTCCCAGACTTCTTAGAGGCCCTCGGGGTCTCCCTGCACACCCTTGCCTAACATTGGGCACCACTAGCTGTCCCTGTCCCGCCTCTCCTGGGGCGCTGGCTCCTCCCTCTGTGCCCTCTGCCCTCAGCCCTCTGGCCCATGGGGGCTACCCCAGTTAGCTCTTGGCCACATGGAGTGGCACCACCCTCTAAGCTCTCCAAGGAGCCAGCTCCTGGGGGGTGCAGGGTCCACCCACATGCACCTGGGCATCACCACTTGGAGGTCTGGCCAGCACAGAGGACTGAGTGGCTGTGGCAGGCCATGCCCTGCTCAGAGGGCCCCTCGCCCTCTGGGCTCTGGCCCAGCTTCCAGATGTGTCGCAGGAATGAGGTGGCATTGAAGGCTCGCTGCCAGAAGATAGGGAAATCAGGCCAGGCCTGGGCCTGTGAGGATGGCAGTGGCCACCGCGCAGCCGCGGCGATCATGCTACCTCTGGGGTGTGGCGGGCCACCGCACTGGGTCTCTCTCCACACTGACCTTCCAGTGTGTCTGGGCAAAGTTCTTCTGGATCTGCTCACTGACTGAGCCTAAGATGTCCCTGTCGAAGGCTGTGTCCCCAGAGATCCTGGGGAAAGGCTGAAGGTCAGTGGAGTGGGTCCCCTTCGGGTGCAGTCACCCTGGCCCTGGGACAGCTCGGGTCCCACTCACCAAAGATGCTGCAGAGCCTGCTGGCAGGTGAACCTCTTCTGCGGGCCTCGCTCCAGAAGGTGCCGGATGAAGTCTTTGGCTGGAGCAGGGAGGCCGGCTCAGCCCGTCAGGTCCCCACTCCCTTGCATCACCCCCAAGCATGGGCCAGCCTCAAGCTCACCTGATTCTGAGATGTCATCCCAGAAAGGAGAGTCAAACTCATAGCTGGCTCTCAGGATCTGGCTGAAGAGCTCAGGGTCGCTCTCGTCGTAGAAGGGGGGGTACCCACACAGCCTGGCACCCACAAATGAATCACCCAGCTGTCGCACCCTCCCCAACCCAGCAGGGGTAGGCATGCAGGAGACAAGCCTTCCCAGCGGTCACTCACAGGATGTAGGAGACGACACCAGGGCCCACACATCTACAGCCTTCCCGTGAGGTTTCTGCTCCAAGAGCTCCGGGGCTGGGGGCCAGAGAGAGACGGACGCACACACAGGCACACACGCAGCCCTGCCGCTCAGTGCCGCTGGCTTGGCCCACTCAAGCCCAGGGACAACGGGCACAACAGCCTTCCCGGCTGTCTAGGGTCCCCCAGGCCCCCCCACTCCCAGCAAGCCTCAGGGTGCCGTTCCTCACCCACATATCCAGGGATCCCGCAGGCAGTGCCTAGCATGTTGCCAGCTTGGATTTTGGAGAGTCCAAAGTCGGAGACAAGGATCTTGGAGTCCTCGAAGGGCGTGGCATAGAGGAGGCTTTCAGACTGTGACACATGGGCACCGGAAAAGGGCCAGGTCAGTCCTGATGTGGTGCCAGTGCTGGGACACGATGGGGACTGGGCACTCTCAGTTTCCCCAGAGCCTTAACAGAGAGGGTGACCAAGAAAGGCCCCAGCTGTGCTCCCGGGGAACAAAGGCAGGGCCAGATGGGCAGGGGGAGAGCAGGGCTCGGAGGCCCCGGCCAGGCACCTTGAGGTCCCGGTGCATGATGCCCAGGCTGTACAGGTAGGAGACAGCGCCAAGGACCTGACCCAGCAGATGGCTGGCATCCTTCTCGGTGTAGTAGCTGCGCTCCATGATGCGGTCAAACAGCTCGCCCCCCGTCACCCTGGGGGTACCAGGGGTGTGGCTGACCCAGGCACTCAGCCTGGCCTTCAGCCCCACTCACTGTCCAGCCCCTGCCTGGCTCCCACAGCCTGCCCAAGTCCTCCTCACAGTTCCATGGCCAGGTAGAGGTGGGAAGGGCTCTCATGGACATCCTCCAGAGCCACGATGTTGGGATGACTGATCCTGCAACGGCAAGGAAGCTCCTTTGGGCCAGCAGAGTCAAGGGGGGCTCTGTCCTGGGGCCCCGGGGAAAGCGTCCTTCCTCTTTTCTTCCTCCCACCTCTGTGCTCATTGCCTACCACATGCCATCCCTGCCCAGTCCAGGAAGGCAGAGCCCCAGCCTGAGCCCTGGCCTTCCTTGGGACACAGATTTCTAAAGTCCATTTGGAAAAGCACAGATCAGTATCAACCCGCTCCCTTTGCCACAGGGAGGTGCAGGCCCAGAGAGAGGAGGAGAACTGTCCCACGCCACCCGGAGGTTGGTGGCCAGGCCTGGACTAGAGCCAGGGTCTCCTTGCACCCCCCCTCACCCCGCATCGACCTATGCCCCATCCCAGAGCCCCATGAGGTGCGCACCTACGGAGCACTGCGATCTCGTTCTCCACCAGGGCCTCCTTGCCCCGGAGGGCCTTCTTGGGGACGCACTTGAGGGCCACGAGATGTGCAGAGCCCCGCTCCTGGGCCAGCACCACCGCGGAGAAGGCACCCCTGCCGCAGAGGCAGAGACGGGCCGTGGGAGGCAGGAAGGAACTGGGAAAGGTGAAAATGAGGGGGAAGAGAGGAGAGGCGGAAGGAGAGGGAGGGGAGCACGGAGGCCCCCTGCGACGGCGACCCGGAGGCCCGACCTGGCCCTGTGCCACACCCCCCACCACTCACACATGCCACCTCATTCATTCAGACATGTGTCCGAATGAATGAGGTGGCATTCATCTTCACACACACCATCTCACGCCCACTGCCGTAGTCACACACACATGCCATCTCACACAGGTACTCACACACAGTCACACGCGAGCGCACTCACGAGCCGAGCCTCGGTCGGATCTCATAGATGCTCGTGTTTCTTCAGCGGCAGCATGTCTGCAGAGGCAGGAGAGGTGACGGGGGCCCCGGGCGAGGGCAGCTTCCTCCTCCACCCTCTGCCAGGCAGACCTCAGCCTCGGGCAGCGCTCAAACCTCCCTGCCCCATCCAGATCCACACCCCCAGACAGACACCTCCCACAGAGGCGAGGCCACCGCACACATGCCTCCACATCCCAGGCCCACAGCTGTCATCCCACGTCCCCCAAGCCCTGCACCCCGACACGACCAGCACCTGGACTCCGCCTGTCTGCCTCCACACATCCGGCCGATTTCCAGAAGGCTCCATGCTCACCCACGTCGTTCCCTCCCCCATCCACAGCGCCCACGCCCCCACCCCCGCCTAGACCCGCCACCCATGGCACGGCGCCCACAGGCACCCACCGCCCAATGCACCAAGCCTCCCGGGATGCACCTGCGACCCCCACGCAGCCACCTGCCAAGACCACGGCCACCCACGCGGCTGCAGACGCAGCCTGGACCTCGGCGCCGCGGAGCAAGGGGACCTGCCAGCCTGGGCCGCCCGCGTCCCGAGCTTCGTGGACGGAGCGCGTGCGGGCGGGGGACGCGCCGGGCGTGACAGGTGGGCTGCGGGCGCGCAGGGCTGCGGCGGTCGTGGACCGGAGCCGGTGCGCCCCCTCTCGCGCGTCCCCGCGCCCCGGAGCAGATGCGGACCTGGAGCGGGTGCCGCAGTGTCCCTCCGCGCAGTGGCTGATGCGCGGAGCCCCCAGTCCGCGCCCCGCCGGCCCCGCCCCCTCCGCGCGCGCCCCCGCGGGCCGCCAGAGCACGCAGTGGCCCGACGCGGCCGAGGCGCCGCAGGGCACCTTGTAAGGTAATCTCCTGGCGCCGGCCACCACCGCCCGGCCCTCTGTTCGCTCATGCCTCCTGCCGGAGCTCCGGCCTCCGCGCAGCCTGATTGGGCCGGCCCCAGGGCCTTTACACCGCCGGCGGCTGCCTCCGGAGAGCTCTTCCGCCACAGGTCGGCAAGGCTCTCTGCCTTCCAGTCTCTGCTTTCACCGCCTCTCCGAGGACAGGCCGGCCAGGCCACTTGCCCTACAACAGCCTCCATCCCTAGCTCCGGGACCCTGCAACCCTGCACCACCGCTCTGCCACCCTGGGCTCCCAGCACTCACTGGGCTCCCTGTGGCTCCACCGTTAACCCCTCACCCTCACTCTCTTCCTCTACCCAGCACCCAGAGCATTCCTTTTATTGAGATCGTGTCACCCTCCCGCGGCTCTCCATGTCAATCCAAGTCAAAGCGTGGGTCCTTAGGAGGCGGCCTGACCACTGTTCCGGCCCCTCCTCCATTCCTTCCCCAGCCGCACTGGCCACCTGACTGGCCCTAACCCACACATTTGCAGCTGCGTCCTTTGCTCCGCTGCCTGGAATGTTCTTCGCTCAGATATCTGCCTGCCTTGGCTCCTCACTGCATCAGATCTTGGCTCAAATGTCCCCTCCTCAAACGGGCCTCCTCCGCCCTGACCCTGCCAATTCTCCTGGCATAACCCTGCCTGTCTAGAACGTCCAACTGAAAACTCACCTTCTTCGCCTGCTCTTCGTCACCAAAGCGTCTGCTCCCAGAGTGTATGTCTGTGGACCACGCCAAGGCGAGCTTAACCAGCGCAGGGTGACTGAATTCAATTCTAAATGCACACCTACTGCGCCCCCTCGCTGCCCCATCCAGCCCCATGAGGTTCTGGCACCTCCCCAGGCTCTGTGCTCCACAGTCCTGCAGGCCAGCATCACGGGGGTCTGTCAAGTGGCAGAGTCCAGTCTTCACAGTGACCCATGGGCCCCTGGCATGATACAGTCTTCAAGAGAGTCTGCGGGGCAGGAAGACTTTTTTTTAAATCATTTTTCCAGACCTCAACTCCCATATGTACTCTGTGTAAAAACTGGGAAATCTGAGAAGGCCCCTGGCAGCTGCTGCCCTTGGCCTTTCCCAGTCACCCCTCCCCGGGCACTGCAGAAGGCTCCAGGGGCCCCGGCACTCAGGAGCTCCAGTCCCACCTGCTCATCTATGTGAACAGGACTTCCTGGGACCGACATCTATAACAGAAAAACAGGAATGGAACTGATGTCGAGCCCCTTCTCATGACAGCAGGAAGTGCTATTTGTTTACAGATACCTACAGAAAATTTCCCAGAAAGTCTAATACGCCAATGGTGCTTTGCTCAAGCCAGAAAAAACATTAGCAGAGTTCTACAACATGGTCCCAGGTTAGAAAAAAGAAATAAAAATATACATATTTCTGTGCCCCAGAGAAGTATGGTGGTGTGAGCAATAAAAGACTTCCCAAGTGGACAGAGATGGCACAAAGAGAACCCTCTGAGGGGCAGCAAATGCAAACGAGGCCAGAAGGAAAGCACCCGCTTCCAAAGCGGGCCTGGGAAGGAAGAGCCAGTGGGCAGGCATCAGTCTCTGAGGTGACTCAGATGCCCCTGGCCTCCTGTAAAAAGTGATGGCACGGTTATTGTTTCAAATCTTTGAATCCTGGTTTTTCGTTGTCAGGGGGGGTTTCTGGTTTGTTTTTCTTTTGTTGTTGTTTGACACAGAGTCTTGCTGTCGCCCGGGCTGGAGTGCAGTGGTGTGATCTCGGCTCACTGCAACCTCCACCTCCCAGGTTCAGGCAATTCTCCTGCCTCAGCCTCCTGAGTAGCTGGGATTATAGGTGTGTGCCACCACGCCCAGCTACTTTTTGTATTTTTAGTAGAGACGAGGTTTCACCATGTTGGTCAGGCTGGTCTCAAACTCCTGACCTTGTGATCCACCCACCTCGGCCTCCCCAAGTGCTGGGATTACAGGCGTGAGCCACCTCGCCTGGCCAAGACCTCATTTCCTACAAAAAATTTACAAATTAGCCAGGTGTGGTGGTGTGTACCCACAGTCTCAGCTACTCGGGAGGCTGACGCAGCAGGATCACTTGTGCCCAGGAGTTGGAGGCTGCAGTGAGCCATGATCATGCCACTGCACTCCAGCCTGGCAAGCAGAGAGTGACTGCCCAACTCAAAAAGAAAAGGCTCACTGCAACCTCTGCCTCCCAGGTTCAAGTGATTCTCCTGCCTCAGCCTCCCAAGTAGCTGGGAATACAGGCGTGCCACTATGCCCAGCTAATGTTTGTATTTTTAGTAGTGATGGGGTTTCACCATGTTGGTCAGGCTGGTTCTGATCTTGCGATCTGCCTGCCTCGGCCTCCCAAAGTGCTGGGATTATAGGCATAAGCCATTGCGCCCAGCCTAGGAATTTCTTTATAGCAATGCAAGAACGGACTCAGACATGACAGATAAGAGCTTTTCAGATCCATTCGGGCACACATGACACAAAAGTTAACTTAAGGCCAGGCGCAGTGGCTCACACCTGTAATCCCAGCCCTTCGGGAAGCCAAGAAGGGAGTATCGCTTGAGCTCAGGAGTTTGAGGCCAGCCTGCACAACATGGTAAAATTCCATCTCTACAAAAAATACAAAAATTGGCTGGGTGTGGTGGTGCTTGCCTATAGTCCCAGCTACTTGAGAGGCTGAGGTGGGAGGATTACTTGAGCCTCAGAAGTGAAGGTTGCAGTGAGCCAAGATCACACCACTGCACTCCAGCCTGGGTAAGAAAGCGAGATTGTGTCTCAAGAAAAAAACACCCAAAATGGATCACAAACCTAAACGTAAAATGCCAAAGTACAAAACTCATAAAACTTCCAGAAGAAAACAGGAGAAAGTCTGTGTTACCTCAGGCTTGACAATAAATTTTTAGATGCAATATGGAAAACACGATCCATGAAAGAAAAAATGATAAATTGTACTGTAACAAAATTTAAAATGTTTGCTCTGCAAACACTATTAGGACAATGAAAAGATAAGCCACAAGCTCCCGCCTGTAATCCCTGCACTTTGGGAGGCAAAGGCGGGCAGATCACCTGAGGTCAGGAGTTCAAGACCAGCCTGGCCAACATAGCGAAACCCCGGCTTTACCAAAAAATACAAAAATTAGCTGAACCCAGGAGGCAGAGGTTGCAGCGAGCTGAGATTGCACCACTGTACTCCAGCCTAGGCAACAAAGTAAGACTCTGTCCCCCTCCCCCCACAAAAAAAAAAACAAATAAAACAAAAAAACCTCAATAAGAAAACAACCCAACTTAAAAATGGGCAAAAGATCTGAACAGATGCCTCTCCAAAGAAGAAACACAAATGGTAAATAAGCATATCAGAAAATATTTAACATCAGACATCATTAGGAATTGCAAATTAAAACCACACAGAAATACCGCTGCATACCTACTAGAATAGTCAAAATACAAAACACTGACAATGCCTAATGCCGGCAAGGACACCTAGAGCAACAGAAATGCCTGTTCGTTGCTCGTGAGAATGCGACGTGGTTCAGCCACACTGAAAAGTAGTTGGCAGTTCCTTCCAAAGTTAAATATACTCTTACCGTACAATTCAGCAATCATACTCCTTGGTATTTACCCAAATGATTTGAAAACTGATGTCCACACAAAAACCAGCACACACATATTTATAGCAGCCTTTTTTTTTTAAAGATCAGTGTGATAGTATATAGCAGTTTTATTGGTAATTGGCAAAAACCAGAAGCAATTAAGATGTTCCTCAGTGGGTGAACAAATAAAATGTGGTACATCTAGACGATGGAATACTAGTCAGTGATAAAGAGGGAAAAGCTGTGAAGCCATGCAAAGAAATAAATCACTCTTAAATACATATTGCATAGTAAAAAGCCTGACAAAAGCTACGTACTGTATGACTCCATTTATCTGACATTCCAGAAAAAGCTAAACAGACAGAAGAAGGCAGAAAACAGATCCACGGTTGCTAGGGGGCTGAGAGAGGGGTCATGCTTGACTAGGGCAGAACCCATAGCACTTTACAGCAGACAGTGGGAACTTAAAATAGGCAACTTTTCAAATAATCTGTTAGAAGGTTGGGAGATCACAAGACAGAATGCAGACTGTGACAAAAGGCAATTAGAAATACACGAAACATGATCCAGGCGCAGTGGCATCCCATCACTTTGGGAGGCCGAGGAGGGTGGATCACGAATTCTGGAGTTCAAGACCAGACTGAACAACATGGTGAAACCCTGTCTCTACTAAAAATACAAAATGCACCGGGCATGGTGGCGGGCGCCTGTAATCCCAGCCACTTGGGAGGCTGAGGCAGGAGA
>CAUYQU010022152.1:0-18801 GCA_963574635.1 Cheracebus regulus | reverse complement strand
CAGAAGGGGAAGAAGGAGGAGAAGACGGAAGACAGCTGAACCGCTGGGGCGCCCGCAACACCCGAGCTTCCCACAATAAAGTTGCCAGAACAAGTACCTGTTGTTGTGTGCTCCTTGCCGGCCGAGGCGCGCGCGACAATGAGTGATCATCTGTATCACACCACCAGACAAGTCATCAATGCCAACAGAGTTTCTATGTCTGTGTGAGAGAAACCTAGAATGGAGAATGAAGAATGGAAACAGTATCAGCGATGACCCAGAGACCAGCTAGAGCAGTGGGAGTTGTGGTTCATCCCACTAACCTTCCTCTTGTAAGCTTCCTTCAGGAAGAGAGGTTCATGAAAATCTTGAAGAAGCTTTTGTTGGAATGTATATAAAGTGAATTCAAGTAGCGCAAGGGGTGGACTATGATGGAAACATACATGCACTTTCCAGATCTCCATTTGGGGAAGGACTTGTTGACATAGATACTGGGAATGTCAGCAAACACCCTTCACATGCCCAAAGAAACCCCTTGAAGGTTTCTTTTGCTGCAGAGACCTGCATTGCCTAAGGTCGCCCCTCTCCCCAGAGTGGCCCACATTCAATGATTGATGCAGAATTATAATGGTTTGGTCATCTTGGCCTAACTTGGGAGACTCTCAATGGCTATTCTAGCTTCAGAACTCCTCATGGGGTTTGGTTTCCTGAGGTTGGGCCTGCATCACAGCTTGACTTCTCCCTCTGCACAATCCTGTTTCCCTCCTGTCGTTTCCATAGGTATTTATTGAAAAGTCTAACTCTAACTCTAACAAACCTCCTGAACTCTAAGCTGAATATCAAAGTCAGTTTCCTGGATAATCCAATTTTCAATACTTGCCCAACAATAGCCAGGTGTAAGACTTCCAGGGATATTAGATTTTGTTTGCAAGAAACAAAAACACTTCCTTAGGTAAGTTAGGTATGCTCATAAGAATTTCTTAGTCCTTTGGAGTTATTCTCATTTTCTGTATCCAACAAAGTATCACCACTGGAATTATTAATATCTTAGTCTTTCCAAATCGCTGTGATAACTTTGTCACTTAAGTATCCCAGGAACAATAATTCAAACTCTGAATCAATCTTTGAATTTGATTCTCAGCAATCTCAGCTCTAATGTCAAAAAAAGAAATCTGTCAAATGGGTCAGATAATTATCCTGAGTTTTATTATTTTCCTTTAGAGAAGAATTTGAGATTTGATCTTTATCTGATTCTATCAGGAAAAATCATCTTGGGCCATCTCATTTAAATTAGTTTTCAGCAGCAGTTACCTGGCTTTCCAGAGCTTCATCTTCTGTGGGTCTATTGCCCCAGGATACCTCAATCATACTTTAATAGTTTGTTCCACATTTCTGACATAGTCTGCTAGTTTACCATTCTGGAATTTAGAAGGGCATCTTCCTGACTTTCATCTTAACATAGCTCAATTAACTACTTCAGATACATCTTCTTGAGGGTCTGTTTTCCTGCAGGTATGATATTAAGCTGTAGACATTAATTCTGACTAATTTAAATAGAAGAAAAGGAATTAATCAGAAATCAGGAATAGCTCAAATACTTGGAAGAAGAGTAGAACAAATACACCTTAGGAAAGACAAAGTCTAGAGCAGCTCTGGAGATACCAGTAACAGGAATACATTATCTTATGATATTTCCTAAAAATCCCTCCTGTTGATTCTTAATCAATGAATCTTAGATGTGATTTAAGGATTCATATTTTTTACAAGAACCTGCGTAAAGTATTACCCACAGAAACCTTGCTTCAGTCACCTCTGTTCCTTTGTGTCTACATTCAACTTTAAAAATTCTAGAAAGTCTAATGGGTCATGGGATTTCTGATGTCAGATCGTGGGGGTCCCTATTAATCAGTCCACCAGAGGAAAGTTGGCTGTGAAGAAACACATAAGAATTCTTCACTGCAGGTGTTCTTACAAATGACCAAACCCATGGATTTTTTTTTTCACTCTCCTTTTGCTATAATGTCTATTACATTGTTCTTATAAGTAGTGTCCTGCATTGTTTCTGTATTATAGTATTTAATGAGAACTACCTTATTCCCTAGTAAAAAATTCATATTTATAATTCTTTTGTTATTTTGGAGACAGAGTCTCACTCTGTCGCCCAGGCTGGAATGCAGTGGCACAATCTCAGGTCACTGCATAAAAATAAAATGAGCAGCTTTGACCATTCTATCACACTGACTCCCACTACTAGATTAAATAAGTTTCAACATTCATTTAATATCATTTCTGAAGTTTTATCACATTGGTATCTATTAATCTCCGCCTCCCAGGTTCAAGTCATTCTCCTGCCTCAGCCTCCAGAGTAGCTGGGGCTACAGGCACCTGTCAACATGCCTGACTAATTTTTGTATTTTTGCTAGAGATGGGGTTTCTCTGTGTTGGCCAGGCTGGTCTCGAACTCCTGACCTCAGGTGGTCCGCCCACCTAGGCCTCCGAAAGTGCTGTGATTACAGATGTGTGCCACCTTACATGGCCTATATTTTTAATTCTTTCACAAGTACTTAAAATATGAGTAACTGTTTTGGGGAAGGATATATAAAACTAAATATTTTCATCATGTTACATGAATTATTAATATCCTTTCTGTATATTATTTCTATGAGAGGTAATTTACTATCTTCCCCTCATTATAGATTGTCATATTCTCTGTAAACTAATATATTTGACTTTACTCATTTTAAATTTATTTTATATATATAAAGGTTCAGAATTGTTATTGCTTCACTGGATTTTAAATCCTACAAATGTAAATATCCTTCTTGTCCTCAGTTAATGTATTTTCCCTTAAGCTATGGTCTTATATTATTGCCACACTTGCTTTATTTTGCTTATATTTTAGTTTTTTCTAAGTATGTCTTTTTTTCTTTTATTCATTGAGTTATCATGTGCTATTTGAAACACACAGAATAATAATATAAGTAAGTATGTATGTTTTGTGGTACATAAAAATAAAATGAGCACCTTTGACCATTCTATCACACTGACTCCCACCACTAGATTCAATAAGTTTCAACGTTCATTCAACATCATTTTTGAAGTTTTATCACATTGGTGTCTATGAAAAATAGTTTTCCTTGTATGAAAATATCATTTTATACAGGCACTCTGAGCCTTCCTTTTGTTTCTACTAAATATAATCTTTTAAGATCCATTCATAATCTTGCATAAAGCTGCAGGTAATTCATTTTTACTGCTGAATTATATTTCATTGTCCAAATTCACAATTTTTCAATATATTCTCCTGTTGGAAAGTTGAGCTTCCAGATTTTTTTCTGTTGCAAAATGAAGCTATTTTAAACGTTATTTTGCATATTTCCTAAGACACATGTGTAAGAGCTCCCTTGGGGCAGTGATTCTCAAAGTGTGGTCTGTGGAACAACAGCATAAGCATCACTTGGGGATTTGTTAAAATGCAAATTATTAGGCCCCACCCCAGACTTGCTGAACCAGACTCAAGGGATGGTGGTAATCTGTGTGTAATTTTAATGCATGCTAAAGTTTAAGAACCACTGGTTTAAGGTGGAGATCTATCTATTTATCTATCTACTTCATCTTCCTAGGGAAGATATTTCTGAATTGCTGGTCAGAGGTATGTGACATATTCATCTTCACATAGTAAGATGAAAGGTAATATTAAACTGTTTCCTTGAGTGTATCTGTGTGGACTGTTATGAGCACTAGCTTTGTACTCATGTGGTACTCCATACCCTCAGCAATACTTGATGCTGTCAGATATTGTTGACCTTTTGCCCATTTAGTAGATAATAAAATAATATATAAATGTTGCCATTATTTCCTTTCCCCTGATGATTAATAAGAGTTATTTGCATACAATCATTGATCTTTTCAATAAAATGTCTTTCATGTTTTTTGGCAGTTTTAGTTTTGGTTTATCTTTTTCTTACTGTTTTATGTAAGTTCATAGATATATTTAGAATACTAACACTTTGTCACATATATTTGGTAAAAAATTTTTTAACAGTTTGTGGCTAGCATTTTCACCCTTTTAATGGGATTTATGTGATGACTAGAGCTTCTCAATTTTAGTGGAGTCACATTTATAATATTCTACTTTGTATTTAGGGGATGTATTCTAAGAACCACTTTTATATGAGTAGGTTAAAAAGATTTTTTCTTACATTTTGTAATGAAATATAGAAGATACTTACTGTGACTTTGCAGTAGTTCAAAATGGAAATAAAACATATTTTGTATGTAGGTCCGTGGTTGAGTAGATTTCTTATACATTATATGAAAAGTTGATGACATAAAAGAGAATGTATTGGTGCTATATGTATTGATACATGGAGTGACAGACTATCACATTTAAAAATGTTTGAAGTATAGTGTGTATAGTATGCTTATAAAACAAAACAGGAGACCAACAGAAAAACATATAACTATGTGTTCATATATTTGTATATTCTTCCATGACTGTAAAGAAAACTGTTAACATTGGTTACAACAGGCGTGTGGGATTAGAATGGTTAGTGATATAATTACCTGTTTTATACAGCCAGGTATTTTAAAACTTGCTCTAATAATCATAAAATTGTATGTTTTCCACCAATGAGAATATCTTTTCTTTTATGACTATATTAGTAATACACACTAATTATTTAAAAACATAACGTTACAACAATACAATTAAGAGAGAAAAATTTACTTGAAAAAAATTACCACAATCAAAACAAACATCAGCATCCTGATGGTGACCATCCTGCTCAGCACATAAACATGAACATAATTTTACCTAAATAGAAAAATTGTGTTTTGTATCTAAAGTAGGCACTCAATTAAAAAGTTCTTTAGGTGGGTGGGTAGTGTTTGACATACAATCTTATCACTATTGAAAAAGAGAGAAATTACCCTCTTATTTGTCAATATTTATAATAATCCTTGCTTACTTGAAATTATTACATTTACTTAATAATCCCCAAAATAATGTCAAATTATAATAATCTCTTCATCTTAACAGGGATTCCTGTCATGCTTTCAATATTAATGGAACTAAACTTTTTATTACCATCTTTTATGATAAGAGTATCTTGTGTTTTACTACTAGTCTTTACTGCTTCAAGAGGTTTATGTATATTTACATTTTATTGAGTTATTTTATGAGAAGATAATGCTGAATGTTATCTCTTATTTTAGCAATGACTGATGTTGTCAATCTAATGAATTATGTTATTTTCTGATTGTATCACTCAGGTTCTCCAGAGAAACAGAGTATATACATGTAATATAAGGAATTGGCTCATGTGATTATTCAGGCTGAGAAGTCCAAAGATCTGTAGTTGGCCCAGTGGAGAGCCAGGAGAACCAATAGAGTGATCCTAGTTTAAGTCCAAAGGTTTGAGTACCGTGAATGCTAATAGTTCAAGTTCCAGTCCAAAACCCAGCAGGCTCAAGAGCCAAGAACAAATTATTCAGTTCAAGCCTGAAGACAGAAAAAAAACGAACAAACAAACAAAAAAAGAAACGCAAATGTCCCAGCTCAAGACAGTTAGATAGAAAAAGTTCCCTCTTACTTGTGTGACAGTTAGCCTTTTTGTTCTACTCAGGCATTCAAATCATTGAATGGGGGCCACCCACATTATTTAGGGCAATCTGCTTTAGTAAGCCTACTGATTCAAGTGCTAATCTAATGCACAAACATGCTCACAGAGACACCCAGAATATTTGACCAAATATCTGTGTACCGTGTATACCCTGTAGCTTAGTAAAATTGGCACATAAAATTAACCATCCTAAGTTCAGTCCTTGTCAACTTGGCATCCAGATACATCTTTTTAAACCACAATTAATCTCCAAATAAAGAATAATAACCAGGCCATAATTCCTCCTAATATCCTCTGTACAACAAAAAATGCACTACCTTTTCCCAACAAGAATAGGTAAAGTCCTTGAGAAATGTTTACTCTTCTTGATATCTGATAATTTAAATACTATGCTGTAAAATTCACAATACTTTGATAGTATGATATAAAGTCAATGCATCATATGTTATAAATAAGGGAATAAGAAAAGGAAGAAAGTAAAGATACCCCACACACATATTCATAACAAAATAATATAATCACAGTCCTCATTTCTGTAACTGGTACTATGGTCATAGCTGGCATTTATAACTGCCTTATACTGCTCATTCTGTATTCACTTTGTCTTCAGCAACCACCTAAGCTAGTTGTACTTGTTTACCAGATAGGGTAACCTAAACCTTCATTCTTGAAGGGTCTGCGCCATTGATAGTTCCACCTCAACTGAGTCTTGCAGTTTTCCATTGAATTTAAGCAAAGATTAAGAGATGCCCTAGGGGACTTGCTATACTCCAGACATATTCTTCCTTACCCCTATTGTAGAGTAGTAGTCCAATTTACCCTTGGTAGTTAGGATCTGTCATTCCAGGCAGCAGAGTACTTCTCTTCTCTGGCTGCTGATTTAGAGATATGAGGAGCCTAAAATGGCTGGATGGCAGTCTTCTAGTTCAATGCAATTATTGCTGTGTCTCCTGGGAGAAGCGTCCCTTTCTTTGGAACTATGATATCCAGGCCAGCAGAGCATAGGGTCGTTGGAAAAAGAAGCAAACATTTGCTAGTTGGTCACTAGAGATAACAGTAAAATGGGAACACTCTCATTTTTACCATTTGATTCCTTTACCCGTGAATCCAGGCTATCAGATAAACAGCACCATAAATTTGATGCTGATTCAGAGCACCTAAAGCCTTCTGAAGAAACTTCACCCAGCCCTGCAAAGTAATGCCACCTAAATGGCATTGTAACTGAGTCTTCAAAAAACCATCTGACCATGATATCAAGCTAGCTGCTTCAGGGTAGTGGAGGATATGATAAGATCATTGAATTCCATGAGCATAAGCCCATTGCACACTGTATTTACTGTGAAATGGGTTCCTTGATCAGAAACAATGCTGTGTAGATTATCATTAAGGTGGATAAGGCATTCTGTGAGTACATAGATAATAGTTTTTTGCAAGTATGGCATGTAGGGAAGGCAAATCCATATGCAGAGTAAGAGTCTATTCTAGCAGGAACAAAATGCTGCCCCTTTCATGATGGAAGTGGTTCAGTGTAAGCAACCTGCCACCAAATAGCTAGCTGATCACCCTAAGGGGTGGTGCCATTCTTCGGACTCAGTGTTGGTCCCCATTGTTGACAGATTATGTATTCAGCATGGCTGTAGCAAAGCTAATCTTAGTAGAAGTCCATGTTGCTGAGCCCACATATTAGTTCTATTTGTGCCACTATGGCCACTTTGTTCATTAGATCACTGGACAATAACAGGGGTGGCTGGGGAAGAAGGCTGAGTGGTATCCACAAAACAGGTTATGTTATCCACTTGATAATTAAAATCCTCCTCTGCTGATTTTACTCTTTGGTGAACATTCACATAGGACTCACATATCTGCACATTTTTGCCCATTCAGAGAGGTCTATTAATATACCCCTTCTTCAAATTTATTTGTAATGGATTTTTCAATCATGTCCCTTCCAAGTTTCTGACCATAAGTCAAATCATTGGCCACAGACTATGAATGGACATATAATCAAATATCTGGCCATTTTGCCTTCCTTGCAGAGGGAACCTTCAGGTGCATAGCTTGAAGTTCTGCTTCCTGGAGGACTTTCCTTTACCACTGTGCTTCAATAATGTCACTGAAAGGGGCTATGGTGCAGTAGCTGTCACCTTGGTGGTGGTGCCTAATACCTTGTAGAACCATCTGTAAAACAGGCCAAAATCTTTGCTCCTCTGTCAACTAACCGTAGAAAACTCCCCATAATGTCATAGGTTCAGGCAAGGAGAGAAAAATCAATATAGCAGGGTGAGGAATCATGGACTTTTGAGCACTTCTTCATATAACCTACTTGTGCCTTCACGACCTGTTCAGTGTATATATATATATATATATATAAAATATACATTTTCTAGATCAAAAACTCTGTGGTGTGTGTATCTATATCTATCTCTATATATGTAGATATATAGATATATTATTAAATGTAAGATATATCTATATATCTACATATATATTTACATATATAGATATATACACATATATATTTAGATAGATGTTTATATATAATCTATATCTATCTAGATATACTACATTTATCTAGATGTAGATACTATATATAGATGTATAGATATAGATATATCTTACATTTAATGATGGAATGATATTCAGAATATCCAGTTTTATGACTTGATGGGTCAGGTAACACCCAGTTCATGATGGGAAGCTCAAGTATCATGATTACTTTGGGCCCATAGTTAAGCATTCAGTTTGTACTAAGGCCCAGTGGCAGGCCAAAAGATGTTCCTCAAAAGGAAAGTAGTTATCTCCAGAAGATGGCAGGACTTTACCCACAAATACTAAATGAGTACACTGAGATTCACCTATAGGGGTCTGCCAAAGGCTCCAAACAGTATCTCTATCTGCCACTGACACTTCAAGCACCATTGCATCTGCTGGATCATATAGGCCATGTGGCAGAGAAGCTCACACAGCATACTGGATATGTTGTAGAGCCTTCTCTTGTTTTGAATTCTACTCAACAATGGAAGCTTTTTGAGTCACTCCATAAATAGTCCCTAGTAATTCACCCAAAGGAGAAATATTTTGCCTCTAAAATCCAAAGAGGACCTTTCAGTGTTGTGCCTCTTTTTGGTTTTACAAGGGCAAGATACAACAATTATCCTTCATCTTAGAATAGATATCTTACCATTTCCACACTGCTGGGCCCCTAAAAATTTTACTGAGGTAGAAGGCCCTAGACCATTTTTTTCTAGTTTATTTTCTACCCTTTGGCACACAAATGTCTTATGAATAAGTCTAAAGTAGTCACTACTTCTTGCTCATTAGGTCAATCAGCATATCTTCAATGTAATGGTTTAGTGTGATATCTGGTGAAAGGGAAAACTGATCAAGATTCCTGCAAAACAAATTATGACATAGGGCTGGATAATTGATATACTCCTGTGGTATAATAGTGGAGGTGTATTAATGGCCTTACCATCTGAAAGTAAACTGCTTCTAAAGAATCTTATGAGCAGGTATGGAAAACGAAAACATTTGCTAGATCAATAACTGCAGACCAGGTACAAGGGGATGTATCAATTTTGCCAACACAATGAAACCATATCTGATACAGCAGCTGAAACTGGAGGCACCACCTGGCTAAGCACACCATAATTCACTGTCATTTTCTAACACTCATATGTCTTCTGCATTAACCAAATGGTCCAGTTAAAAATTGATTTGGTGGAATCACCACCCGCTACATGGTTAAAGCCCTAAAGATAGCACTGATTTCTGAAATCTTTTCGGAAATGAGGCATTGCTTCTGGTTTACTATTTGCTAGGGAGAGGCAGTTGCAATGAATTACACTTGGGCTTTCCTACCATAATTACCCTCATTCCATAGATCAGGAAACCAATGTAGGTATTCTGCCAGCTGCTGAGTGTATCTATTCCATTTATGCATTCTGGAACTGGGTAAATAGCCACAAGATGTTTTGGGTCTCCTGAAATTAGTGTTAGTTCAGAGCCAGTGTTCACTATTCCCTGAAAGTTCTGATTTTTTTCTTTTTCCCAAGGTATAGTTACCCTGGAAAATGCTGTAGGTCTCACTGGGAAAAGTTTGAAGAAAGACTAACAGTATAAATTTTGGGCAGTGTACTGTGGTCTTTCCTCAGGGATGCCTAGCTTCCCCTTCATTCAAGGAGTTATGGATTTTTAAACTGGTTCATGTCTAGGAATTGATTGAGGTACCATGAGCCTTTTCATGATTCAGATTAGATTTTTGTTCATGTAGTCTAAAACTTTTCCACTTATACAGATGCAGTAAGACTTCAGTAGGTTTCCTATCTATTTCATTTCTAGGAACATCATGATCAACTAGCAAATGCAATAGGTCTGCACAGTTTGGACTATCCTGACTATTGATTTGTCTGTGCTGTTCATTACATTAACCTTGCCTACCTTGCCTTTAATGGATGAGTCCCACCACTTGACCTCTGCCACTCCTAAGTCCAATTGCTCGCATTGCATTTAGGTTTCCAAACAGAATGGTTGTATTTCCAACTTTAAGGTCTAGTTTACAGAGAAGAGCAGTCACACACCTCTTCAAAAATACCAAGGCTCTTCTCAAAAATTTACTTTTCAAAATTGTGGTAGAAAATATGTCTTCTCAACTATCACAGTGACAACAATTTTAATATACTTAGCAACAAATTTGCAAAAGTGTGAAACTCATATTAATAAATTTATAAAGCAATTAACTGTATAAATATGTAAATAACTGAAAAGACATGTAATTAGAATATTAATGTAATCAAACTGATAATGATTTGTAAACTTAATTCATAACTTTAATATAACTTCAATCAGAATTACATTTTTAAGTACTTGAATATAATGACCATAAATTCATTTAGAAGAAAAGTGCCTAAGGCTAGCTAATAAAAATATGAGAAAATATACTAACTGAAGACTTGTGGTTTTGTACATTAAAAATAACCTACAGCAAATTAACAAAACATGATAGTGCTTTCACACTAATAGGATACGACATCAAGCATTGGAGATTATAAAGCACAGAAATATCCCAGTGCCAATTGCGAATTTAATATGTAATTGACATAGTATGTCAACTCAGTAGGAGAAAAATGTATCTATTTATTAAGTGATACTGGCTCAGGTGGGTATCCATTTAGATAAAACAAAGTGAGTAGAATGTCTACTGCAAACCCTACAAAATAAATTTAAAAGTGTATATAAAAATTGAAAATTAAGAGAACACAGAAGATTTAAAGAGACAAGAAACATTTAGACTTTCTGCTATTTTGTGGTCTCCTTAATCTGGTCTTTCCTCTTTAACAATAAAGACAATACTTTTTTCTGTTAATATAATGTTAGTTGAATCACATATAAAAACATTCTACAACTTATTACCTTCAAGATATTTTATAAATTTAGTGAATATTTTCTCTTAGATCTCAGAGAAAAAGCCTTTTCCAACATAGTAGCCCTCACTCCATGGATCAGGAAAGCAATGTGGAGATTCTGACAGCTACTGAGTATGTCTATTCCAACTATGCATTCTAGAATAGGGGAGAGAGTCACAGGATGTTTTGTGTCTCCTGGAATTAGCGTCAGTTAAGAGCCAGTGTCCAGTAGTCCATGAAAGGTCTAATTACTTCCCTTTACCCAATATGCAGACTAATAACATTATAAATACAAAATTAAGTGCTTAGATAAATTTTTAATTCAGGATACCAAAAGGGACACTTGAAGTTATTGAGCCAAATGTTTTTCTGTGAAATGACACTTAAATTAATGTCCCCATCTATCCCACTAATTTCATCAAATTAATAAGAAGTGTTTCCTTTTTAGAGGAGATTATTTGAATGAAACCATATTGAGTTTTGTGCTATCTTTGTGCATGATACCATTTCCCTTATTACAAGTCATAACATCTTTTTCTATATATGTACTAGTCTCTGCCCTCTATCTCAAAATATGGGGGAACTATTTTGAAACTTTTTTTACTTGACTCAAATTTAGGATGATAATTTACAAGCCAGATCTATGAAGCATTAATTATATTCATTATTGGATATATGCATGTGTTGTATATGATTCTTTAAAAAAACCTTGTGGGTACATAGTAGATGTATATATTTATGAGGTGAATGAGATATTTTGATATAGGCATGCAATGTGTACCAATCACATCATGGAAAATGGGGTATTCATCCCCTCAAGCATTTATCCTTTGTGATACTAATGATCCAATTATACTATTTTAGTTATTTTAAAATGTACAATCAGAGCAGTTGGAATTTCAATAGTGATTGCATTGAATCTGTAGATGAATTTTGGGAACATTGCCATTCAGTAACATTGAGTCTTTGAATTACACACATGAAGTATCTTTCCATATATTTAGGTCTTTGATTATTTAAACAATGTTTCCTTGTTTTCAACACAAAGATCTTTACTTAGGTAATTTATTTCTATCTCTCTCTGTTTTTGATTAGTTGCAGGTACTTTTTAATTTTTTAAAATTTCAATAGCTTTAGGGATACAAGTGGTTTTTCATTACATAGATGAATGTAGATAGTGGTGAAGCCTGGGTTTTCATTGCACTCATCACCCAAATCGTGTACATTATAATTCTACATATTTTTCTATGTTATTTCATTTGAGGATTGTTCATAGCTAGTGTCTAAATAACTCATTTTTATGCTGATCTTGTATTCTGCAACAATACTGAACTTTTGAAAAGTTTGAATTTTATTTTAGATAGACATTTTAGCTCTACTATGCAATATTTTAGTGGTAGCTCTAGATATTATAATGTGCAGTACACATTTTTCAAAATTACTATTAATGTTATATAACTTCATATAAAATGCTAAAACCTCACAGATATAAAGGTCCTATTACCACCCTATATGCTCTTTATGCTACATTTATTATGTTAATTATATCTACTGATATTATAAACCCACACAATATCATTACAGATGTTTCCTTAAAAAGTCATATGCATTATAAAGAGAATAATGAAAAAGAGGTAAATATTTAAATAAAATTCTCTGTTATATATTACCTAGATATTTATCACTTCTGATGCTCCTCATTATTTTTGAAAACATAAACTTCTATCTGGTATCACATCCTCTAGCCTGAAGAACCTCCTTTAACATGTCTTCTTGAGCAGATCTACTGAGAACAGATAATCTCAGTTGTTTCCTTACTAGCTCATTTTGCTGGAGGTTTTTTATTGTTTTTGTTAATGTTATTATCCCTATATTTCACCATTATTGTTGAAGGATAGTTTAACTGGACACAGAATTCTGGGGTAACAGTTTTATTTCTAATAATTAAAAAATTGATGCCCATTTCTCTAGTCTCCACAGTTTCTGACGTCAGCCATTTTTTAAACATTGTTCCCTGTATTAAACATATTATTTTTATCTTCCTATTTTTAATGTCTTTGGCTTTTAATGTGTTTAGGTATGAACAGTTTTGTATTTTAGCTTTGGGTTTATTTTAGCATCTTGAATCTGTAAATTTGTGTCTTACATGAAGACATATTTTTCATTCTTCAAACATTTTTCTACAGTTATCCTCTTTTATCTGAGACTGCAATTACATTTATTATAGACTCTGTAATATTGTCTAGTAGATCCCTGAGACACACTTTATTTTTACAATCTACATTTTGTCTGTTATTTAGATTGTATAATTTACTTGTGTTGATCTATGTTTAAATTCTCTCTTTCTACTGTATTTTCCATGAAGTCCATCCAATTATTACATTTGCTTTTATTTTTTTTTTGGTTTCTTACAATTATTCTTATTTAATGGATGATATTTTGTACATTTTAATTAGTTGTGATATTTTCTCAAATTTATTTCTTTTAAATTGACATATGCATTATATGTATTTATTGTGTATAACATATTTTGAAGTATATATTTGTATATATATACATACATACACGTACATTGTGAAATAGTTAAATATCACTTATTAACAAATTCACTATCTCACAAAATTATAATTTTGTGGTGGAAACATTTAACATTTACTCTCTCAGCATTTGTCAAGAATAGAATATATCATCTTTTAACATATGCTGTACTATAGATCTCTTGAACTCATTCCTGCTATCTAGGTATAAATATGTTTTATTTGACCAATATCTTTCCCAGCCTCCCCTTCCTGCAACCACCCCAGTTTCTGGTAACCATTATTTTTCTCTTTATTTCTGTGAGATCAACTGCCTCATTGTTCTCAATTCTTGTAGCCATATGTAGATATCTGAACATTTGAAGAAGTAGGCACTCATTTCAGTCTTCACAGACTGGCTTTTTCTGAGAATGTTGGGGTCACCACCTGCAGGGGTCTGTCCTGCAAACCCTGCCTCAGCTACGAATGAATAAAGATATTATTGTTTGCCAGTTTGGCTGAGTGTCCATGGCCACTTACAGACTCCCTGGAGAGTACTATAAACAGTTGTGTCCACCAGCCCCCCCCAGCAGGTGAGACTCACATTTATTCAGTAAAGTTTAATTGGCAAAGGCTTCAGTCAACACCACTAGAATGAATAGATTAAAGGCCAGGTTCTGAAGCCTAAAGCAAACACCATTAGTGGGTAATATCCCTGGTTGACCTTCCCTTAAGAGAGTCATCCAGAATGATCAAAGGTTAGTGTTAGAACCATATGAGTAAACGAATTAGTTAGGTAAGCTCCCCACATTCCTTTGTTTCTACTCTAATTTATTTAACTAAGGGTACAAGGCTACTGTCAGCCAAGAACTATAAAAAAAAAAACCTTTAGGCCTTACAAAAGGCTTTAAGATTATATTATATAACTCTAATATTTTTCCCTTAATATTTTTGCCACCACCCTGACTGAATCCCCACATGAGAACATCCTTCAAAAATCTTTCAAAGGATCTCTGTGGTCATTGCAGTTTAGAATCACTGAAGCTAGTGTGGTGCCAGGCTTGAATCCCATAGCCACTGAAGCTGCTGCAGCACTAAGGCATGCCTGAAGCCCATCATCACTGAGTCCTGCCTCTCACTGAGGTTTGTCATGAATCCAAGGCCACTGTACTTGGTTAATGGTGAAGCTGACTGCCCCAGAAAAGTTCTGTGTTTTTGTTTGTCAGGTGTCTGAATACAATGCTAGTCTAGGAATATATTAGCAAATTAATATATTGAGATTTCCTGAATCACCATCCTAACTCAGTATGCAAAAATATGTGATGGTCAGCTCTATTTATCAACAAGAAACCTTTTCCACACTTGCATATAGTGTAAAAACAGTGGCTATATTTAAAACCATTGAACTGTATACTTTAAATGGGAAATTTGTATGGCATATAAATTACATTTTCATAAATCTTCTATAAAGAATGTGGCTATAGTAATCACGGTTTCTGCTTCCACACTGGGCTCCAGGTTTTACTTTGATGTTGTCCTAAAAATTCTAATATTTGCTAAACATTTGATGGATTAAAGAAAAAAAATAAGCACATATGCACATATATTTTTTGTAATTATTCAAAATTTGTCAAATATGACAATATTTACAAAGTATTTACAAAACATATTTACATAAGGTGTGTGTACAACAATCCTGCATGTTCTTAATATGTATGCTTTTAAAAATTTTAATATAGTAAAACTAAAACAATTCTTATGGATTGTATATAAAATATCATCACCAAGATTACCAATATATTATTTTATGTCATCTTCTTAGCTATTTTTTTCATTTTATGTTTATCTTAATAATATATTTTGAGTTAATTTTTGTGAAAGTGTTTAAGATCTTTGTCCAAATTTGTTATTTTTTATATCACCACTTGTTGAATAGCCTATACTTTCGATATTGTATTGACATTTTTGGCAAAAATCAGTGGACTTTAATTTTATGTGTTTATTTCTAGGCTCTGTTTTATTCTACTGGTCTATTTATCTATTCTTTTGCTAATAATACACTGTATATATTAAGCTTAAAACTGGATAGTTAAATATGTTGAATTTTATTTCAAAATATTTAAAATATTTTTTGATTTCTCTTAAAATTTCATCTTTGACCCATGTGTTATTTGGAAGTATGTTGTTTAATTTCCAACTATTTCATGATCTTCCATCTATCGTTCTGTTACTAATTTTTAGTTTAATTCAATTCTTGTCTAAAAACATGCTTTGTATGCATTCTATTCTTTTGAATTTGTTAAGGTGTGTTTTATAGCCTAAAATTAGTTCTATCATAATAAATGTTCCATGTATTTTTTAAAGCAATGTGTATTCTGTTATTGTTGAATGAAGAAATCCATAAATGTCAATTATATCTATTTCAACTCTGTTCAGTTAAACTACATTCTTACTGATTCTCTGCCTGCTGGGTCTGACAATTACAGGGAGAGCAGTGTTAAAGTCTTCAACTATCAGAGTGGATAGTATATTTTTCCTTAAAGTTCTTCTAGTTTTGGCCTCACCTATTTTGGTGCTCTATTTTTAGATGCACACACATTAAGGAGCATTATATCTTCTTAGAGTTAAGTCTTCTTTATATTTTGTTCATACTTTTAAAATAATTGATACCTTTGTCATTATGTAATGCCCTTCTTTACCCAACGATACTTTTTTGTTCTTAATTTTGCTGTGTCTAAAATGAACATAGCTATTTTATTTTTCTTTTGATTATGGTGTAACGTTCTCTAGCCCTTTACTGTTAGTGTAACTATGTATTTATATTTAAAGTTGATTTCATATACAATACAAACCTGGGTTATTTTGTAAGGACTCTGACAATCTTTGTTTCTTACCTGATGTTTTTAGACCCTTCACATTCAAAGTGATTACTAAAATAATTGGATTAACATGTACTATATTTGGATTTGTTTTCTATGTGTTGCTCTTCAGTCTTTGTTTTCTATTTTTTTCTTTTAACATTTTTTGCCTCCTCTGGTTTTAATTGAGTATTTTATATAATTCAATTTTCTTTTCTTTCATATACATTATTCTTCTTGTTTAATTCATTTAGCAGCTGCTTAAGTTGACACTATACTAACAACTATTTTTATTCCACTTTCAAATAATACTATATTCATGAGTAGTGCAAGTACCTTTTCAAAAAGTATTCCTAATACCTCTCACCTGTCCTTTATAACATTGTTGTCATTCACTTCACTTTCCCATAAGCTATAATTATCTATGACATTGTTGTTTTTATTATTTTATACTTTTGAGCATTTTTAGGTTGATGGCAAAATTGAGAGAAGGTTCAGAGGTTTCCCATATAACTTCTGACTTCATACGTGAATAAATTTCTCCTTTATTAATATCTCACACCAGAGAGGTAAATGTGTTATAATTAATGGGCCTAAATTAACACTTCCCTACCACTTAAAGTCAATATATTACATTAGGCTTCACTCTTGGTGTTGTACATTCTATTTGTTTGGTCACATGTATAATGATATATATCCACCATTCTAGTATCATACAGAGTACTTTTGTGCCTTTAAACTCCTCTATGCATCATTTACTCATTCCTCCCTTCCACCTGAATGCAGGAAACCATTAATGTTTTTACTGTCTCATTTTTTTTGCCTATTCCAGAATATCATATTATTGGAATCATATAGTACATATCCTATTCAGATTCAATTCTTTCACTTAGAAATGTGCATTTAACTTTCTTTCATCACTTTTTACAGCTTGATATTTTCTTTTTAGCTCTGGATAATATTCAATTATTTGGATATTCTACAGTTGATTCATTCATCTACTGAAAATATCTTTGTTGTTTCCAAGTTTTGGTAATTGTGAATAAAGCCAAACATAAATATAAATATAGCAAAATATAAAAAAAAAATCTGTGCACGTTTTTAAAAAACATGTTTTTAATTCATTTGGGTAGAATACTAAAGGGCACAGTTCCTGGATTTTATAAAAGTATATTTAGCATTGCAAGAAGTTGCCTAAATGACTTTCAAAGTGGTTGTACCACTTTGCATTCCCACTAGTAAAGAATGAGAGTTTTTGCTGCTCCACATCATCACCTGCGTTTGTTGTGATCAGTGTCTTGTGTTTTTGCCATTCACATAAGTGTGGTGTATAGTGTTATCTCAATGCTTAGAGTCACGAATCATCAGTATTCCAACCTATTTCTTAACTTTACATATTGCAATGACTACCTAGGCTATTTTTCTCTTTATATAAATTTTATTTCATTTATTTCTTATGACTCTTGATTGGATTCTGGATTATAGTTTTATTTTTTAATTTTTGTGGGTACATAGCAGGTGTATATATTAATGAAATTTTCATCTTTATATAAATTTTAGAATAAGTTTGTTGCTGTACATAAGACAACCTGCTGATATTTTTATTGGGATTGTATTGACTCTTGCACATTATCCTTGTATCCTGAAATATTATTATTGCTTATTAGTTTCAGAAGTTTTCTTGCCAGTTTTTCCACATTTTCTGCATAGAAAAGCATGTCATCTACTAAGATAGTTTTATTTCTTATTCCTTCCTAATCAGTACACCTTTGTTTCCTTTTTGTATTTTCATTAGTTAGAACTTATGCCATAATGGTAAAAGGAAGTGGTGAAAGGAGACATTCTTGTCTTTTTTTCAGTCTTAGTAGGGAAACTTCTAGTTTCTCACCATTAAGTAAAATGTTGGCTGTAGCTTGTGGTGGATTTTTTTGCTTATTAAGTTGAGGAAATTTCCTGCTATTTCTTGTTTAATAAAATTTTCTAATAAATAGGTGTTGGATTGTAATTCTTATTTTGAACAAATGTATTGGTGATTTTTAAGAGTGCTTTTGAGAACAATAATTAATTTTTAGATAACACAATTATTGCCTTAAATGCAACATACCACTCAACATGATATTCACTATTAATGGGGATCTAGTTTCACATTTAAAAAATTATGCATTTTATGGCTGGGCACAGTGGCTCATGCCTGTAATCCCAGCACTTTGGGAGGCCCACATGGGTGGATCATGAGGTCAGGAGAATGAGACCATCCTCGCCAACTTCATGAAACCCATCTCTACTAAAAAAAAAAAAAAAATTACCTGGGCATGTTGGCGTACACCTATAGTCCCAGCTACTAGGGAGGCGGAGGCAGTAGAATCACTTGAACCCAGGAGGCAGAGGTTGCAGTGAGCCAAGATTGTGCCACTGCACT